>CM051370.1:9546659-9571659 GCA_028015245.1 Cardamine occulta | reverse complement strand
TTTTTTTTTGTCGTCTCTAAAATATTTTTTTTACATGGGTCGATTTGGTGTTACACGTTTCAGTAACAGGCCTATTCGTAGCCCAATAAGGTGAAATTTTTATCACTTTTGTGTATTGATGATAATCAACAAATTATCAACTGTTTCAGCGTCTATTTGTTTGTAATTAATCTACCGTTAACCTATGGCCTATGGGGTGGGGGGGGGTGATTGGTAACTTACTTGGAATAATTAATTAAGTTGAAAGAATCTTATTTTGAGCCATTACATTAGCGTAATATTTTTCACCTATCTTTTTCAGCTGAAAAAAAACAAATCTTTAATACCAAATGTTTTTACTCCAAAATGGTGAACTCAGAAAAATATTTGTTTCCACTCATTTATTCTCTCATTTACTCTAACTAATTTACCAATCATCCCATATGTATGTATGAATCAATAAGAGTTCAATAAGACTGGTTTTAATATTTAGGCATTTTTCTCTCATTTGCAATATTGCTAGTTTCACGGTTAATTTGACCGTAAAGTAAAAGTGCATGGAATTACTGAGAAAGAGTAAAACATTTGACAATGTTCGTTGTTTCTTCGGCCAACCTTAGAGCACCTTCCCCCAATGACTTCTCTTACTCAATTGCCGTGGCTTCATATCTTTTTTTGTATGCTCGTTTCACTTCACTTTAGCGCTCCCTTATATATGGAGTGGTTTTTTTTTTTTTTTTTTTGGTTCTGAATGATACTTTATTTCTTTTCTTGGTTCTCCAAACGGAAAACTTTTTCTGAGTGGTTACATAAGAGCATAAAGAAAATGAGTTGAATAGAAACTACACCCAGGTGGAGCAGGCACAAGTTACACTAGTGGAGATAAGAGACTTGAGAAAAAACGAAGAAGTGAAGCTTAAAATTGAATGAATTCAAACCAAGTGGAGAGGTAGGAAACTGCGGTGCTTGGAGCCGCAGTAATCCTTACATGAGATGGCGGACGATCTGAGAGTGGCAAGTCTTGATCGAATTAATGATTCGCCGGATCTCTTTGTTGATAATCGAAGCAGGCCGAGTCGAGGTGGTATGAATTCTGGAGTTCCTTTCTCGCCAAAGCTCATAAACCGTGGCTTGGAGGATCAGCTTACAAATTGAGTACGGGATGAGTAAAGAATGAAGACCAAACCTGATCAGCGAATGGGCAGAGGAAGAATAGGTGGGCACGTGATTCTGCATGCGTGCCACATAAGAGACATTGATGTGGGCAGAGGAAGAAGTTTCTTATGTTTTATGTAATTCATAAATCAGAAATCACTATTGAAAAATAATGATAAATTTATTACTGAAATTTTATGAATCTAAAATTTTTATTTTAACTTTTAGAAAATTTTACTAGTATTAAAAAAAATTATAACTTTTTTGGATTTTTTTATTTATGAATCATAATTCTACAAGTTTAACTTTTTTTAATTATTTTAAAATTTTACAATTTTTAGAATTTTTAGAGTTTTATTTGTTTTTTAATTAATTTTAGTTAAAAGTCGATATTACTAATACAAGAGAGCTAACTATTGTTAGTATTAATTCATTGATTAGTTACTGCCTTATAGACTTTCTTGGACATTTTGATAGCAAGTTCGTTTATTGTTGTTTGCTTCGATTCGTTGTCTCAGTTATATGTTGGTGTAGTTTATTGTTGCTAATCGCAATTTTTTTGGAATATATTACTTGATGTATGGTAATTTTAAAGTTAATGAATTTGAATACTTTATATCTTTGATGTACGTAATGATTATCTCTCTTTAGTTTATGAATTTAAGTGGAATGGTTTGTTTGAAGTATGTTGATTTTTAAGTTTTTGAATTTAAATGGATAATATTAGTTTGATATATTTTAATTTTGTTTCTCAGGAAGAACTTTTAAATTTGAGTGGAATATATTACTTGATGTATGGTGATTTTCAAACTTTTTTTTTAATTTGAATAGTTTATTTATTTGATATTTCATATTGATGTTCAGAAGTTGCACCATGTGTGATGAAATGACTAGATCTTTTCGATATTTTCTCAAATATAGTAACTTGCATTAATTTCATAAAGTGTTTACCCATTCTGCTTTTGTTGTAATTTTGAAGAAATTGCAGTGATTCACTATCTAAGCATTCTTTGGATACTGAATACTGCATTCTTAGATGAAGATCTGGATGATGATGAAGTTGCTTTTGGACTTCATGAAGAAGCTGATGAGGAGGCTGCGGAAGAGGTAAATATGGAGGAAGTGAATGATGTAGCGCTGGATGATGGGAATCTTCATCAAGTGGACCACGAGATACTTGCTCCAATCTTCGATGCATCTATCAAGCGTTGGTTGACTTCTCCAGAACTATTTCAAGTCTTCCTCATAAGACAAGAGATTCGATTTATCGACTTCGCGTCAGATGTTTTGACTGAAGGTTTGTTCTACATCAAGTCTTCAGGATGACCAGGACCAGGCTGGTGATGCTCTAAATGGTCAGGACCATGATAGGTCCGAAACTACACATCCACCAGTCTTATTATACATACAAGAGGAAAAAGAAAAATAGCTGAGAAAAAATCAAGTTTTGTCAACAAGGGAAGACATGTCATCGGCTAAAGGGGCTGGGTGAGGTGGACTTCTACTAAAGAATTAACTAAGTAGTAGTGAGAATAACAACTGTAGAAAGTAATCATATTTTTACTATTCACCTTGGAACTAGGAGTGGCAACCTAGGGTTATGAGGGTGGTTATATAAGTAGTAAGGAAAGTCATTAAAGAGGTTTAAATTAAAGGTAAAATGAAATTTCACATATTATAAAGATTACTACACCAACAAATAAGAAAAAAATATAGATGGAGAATTTTTTTGAATAATTCCTTTATTTTTAATTTCCCTAAAAGTTTTAAACTAGACCACATTTATGAATATTGAATAGCATTTTGGATACTAAATTCATTATTCCTTGTATTTCAATATGTTACATTTGTGAATTAAACAAGTAACAACAACTCCAACAAATGCCTAAATGATAACAATATGATTAATTGTTTTTGTGTTAGTCATAAAGTATCAAAACATTATGATTCTTAAAGCAACATTTATAATTTGGATTTATAAATGTTTATAATTTGGATCACGATGATCGACCTTTCCTATGGAGTTCATGCGGAATTGAAACCAACATAATCATTTTAAAACCTTAATAAATACAAACATAATCATTTTATAGAATTGTAGAATATGATATCAAATTTTAGTTAAAAAATAATTATCCACACGGCCTCACCTATAGTGAAAACCACAGTTCTTCAAAATGGATTATTATCATGCTAGTAGTTTAATCAAATGCATCATCATATTAGAATCAAAATTAATATTCATATGCTAACTACCTAGTCCTGCGAGTTCAGAACCGAACTCACAGGCGATCCCGTTTTTTGATTTGTGGTTTATTTGGTTATCAGAAAACACCATCAAAATTACCCGAATAAATGATTGGTTTGGTTTGCTTCGGTTCACGGTTTATTTTGATTAATAAAATTCTACAAAACTAAATCAATATTTTAGGTTAAAATCATGTAAATCCAGTTAATCGGTTTGTTTGGGCCGCTCTCAAAACAAAACTAAACAAATAAGTTTGGACCAAGCCCAGTAAAAAAAAACAAAAATTTGACATGTTGACAACATTCCCTTTTAATGAAACAGTGTATTTTGGAGTCCTCTTCTTAACCTTGTCACGAGCCTGTTCTTGTCTCTCCGCACGCTCAATCCACTAATCAGGAAAACCAATAACATGCCAACAATCTTTCTTCTCGTGTCCGACACGACCACAATGAGAACATGTCGGAGACCTGTTTTTAAGAATGGAAATTTTTGACCTGTTTGTGTTTAAGTCAGTTCATCCAAGGTATGCGGCAACCTCAGTAACTCGACGAGAAGCCATGTCTCCTTGATCACCATGAGTAGCAAAACCGACAGCTTCGTGTTGTTGTTCACGATTTCGTGCTGAAGTAAGCTTTTGTTCTTCCCTTATAACACGAGAATAGGCTTCTCCGAGTGATGGCAAGGGATCCATGCCGATGAGGGTTGTACAAAGACTTCCAAATCTTGAGTCCTCTAACCCCATAATGAACTGATGTATTTTTTCTTCTTCTCGTTCTTTGGAGAATTCGAGCGAAGCACCACAAGTGCAACCACATGAGCAACCTGGTAATGAAAGGTATGCTTGCAATTCTTCCCACAGTCTGCATAAGCGGCCAAAATACTCAGCCACAGAGTCTCCATGTTAGCAACAGGAAGCAAGCTGTGATTTGATTTCGTGTATACGAATCTTGTTTCCAACAGAGAACCGTTGTTTCAGCTCATTCCACAACATACATGCCTCATCAATGAACGTGACAGTGGATTTTAATTTAGGCTCGATGGAAGCTCGTATCCAACCCACGACCATCGAGTTGACTGTTTGCCAATTTTTGTAGTCGAGATCAGAACTTGATGGTTTCACCAAGGAGCCATTGATGAAGCATGTTTTGCGTTTAACTTGGAGTGCGTTTTGCATCTCTTTAGCCCATTCAACATAATTATCTCTGTTCAACTTGATTGGAGATATCATAGCTTCAGGATTATCGGAACTTGATAATGTGTATGGTGATGGTTTTGTCGAAACTTTCGACCCTTCTTTGGTGGAATCATCATCAATCGCCATGATGAAGAATTGATCAACTTGATCGAGATTTTTTTTTTTATTATTGTTTGTGTTTAAGATTTTGCTCTGATACCATGTAGAATTAGATATCGAACTAACACTATTTATTGATTCAATAAGCTTTGGTATTTTTACAAGACATAAGACGGTCTACCTTAGACTCTAATTCTATTATGTTTAGGAAATCTAATCCTTATCATACCAATAACTAATCTTATCACAATAGATATGTATCTATCCGTAATAATTTTCTTTAAATTTGGAACATAAGAGCACACAAATGGGTAATAGGAGGTTTTGTCAGAAGGTACCACCCCGAGATAAACTAGTCTAATATATCCAGCCTCTCCAATGATGTTAACTGAGTCGTCACGATTCAACATTTTATCAAAAATCATGGCAACTTTCTTGGCCTCGTCAATGAAGAAACTCAATCTTAAACGTGAACTAGGAATGTCAGCATCCGCATCGATATCCACCTTTATCAAAAAAAAAAAAAAATACTAGCTCCATGACACCTTTTTGTCCTCAATCTTAGTCGAAATCCATATCTCAATACCACCCTCCTCGTGGCTATATATACAAAGCCGCAAGGTTCTACCCCTAGCATTGCATGCGTTTACTATATAAATTGTTCAAAATATATCGATAACAACTTAATTTTGGGATGATGTTTAATAAAACAAAAACAAAAAAAACTTTTGAGATGATGTGAACCAACAAATATGATAAATTGGGTTTCTCCTATTATGGTAATATTTAAGAATATTTTCCATTTTTGAATTTCTGTCGATCGACTAATTTTTTTTGTTTCAAATTGCATCGAAAAAATTGTTCCTATCCACCATGACTGTGACTCTAAAAATTTCGAGGTTAGAATAGATTGGAATTGGTTCACAAGTACGGGAATAATTAGCAATGGAGAACACTAACACACACATGTGACACAAAAGACTGGTATGAAAGGTTTCCTCACTTTGGCTTATATCAATGTTTTGACAACTTTGTTAAGTTCTGAGTTGTTCGAAAACTTTTTGATATGTCTTAGAAAATTAAAGACAAAATTTCAAAAATAAATAAATTAATAATTAAAGACAAAACAACGAATAAATAAACTTATAATGAGAATTTCAAGAATGTTAGAGTTTATTAATAGATGTTTCCTAAGTTTATTTGGTAAGTTATTTATATATATATATATAAAATTAAAATGTGGAAGTTACCCATCACTCATCAAAAGTTTACATTGAATTTTGAATGGTGGTAGCAAACGGAAAGGGATACTAAATATGCGTGTGGACGATAAAGTTGTTATCATTCACAATTCATAAATTCAAACATATTCTATGAGAAAAAGTAATATGATCTTATTGAACTACACATCATTATTTTCGTAGTGCCTTTGGAAATATAAATCTTTGAAAATTGAAATTAGTTTTAATTTCGTTTTTAGAAAAAAAAAAAGAAAAAAAAAGAAAGAAAAAGAGGTAGTTGAGTAGGCAAAGGAAACTGTAGAGGTGAATCAAGGATCTACGTGTGGATTTGATGAAGTAAAATGTATTTGGTGAGTGAGCTAGTTTTCGACTGACGACAATGTCAACTTTCATTTATAACCTACAAAAATTAAACTACGTAGGAGTTATCTATCTATGAATCTATATATATATATATATATATTTCTTATTTCATTTCAAAAGCAATAGTATCGTGATTTGTCTAACTGGTTTCTTATTTCAGATCAAACTGGTACCAGCTAGATGATACCAGTTAGTTTTCTCTGATACAACTCAAATTCGATTTTAGAAAATTGAAAATGGTAGCTTGAAAAACGAAATAAGCTCTTTAAACAAAGAAAGATCCGAGAATTACGCAATTAGATCAAAGGATTCACACGCAATTAAAATCCAACAAACCAAAACAAAACGAATTGAGAAAAAATGAAACTAAAGATAAAATCCTAAGCTAGACGAGAGACCGTTGAGATGGACGATGAAACCCTAGACATAAGCCAACCAACTGCTGCTATAGAAGCTGACTGATGCTGGACGCAAGCCGACCACAGCCGTAAAAATAAAAGGAATAAGATGTAGTTGAGTAGGAAAATGAGACTCTATAGGTGAATCAATGATCTACCTGTGGATTTGATGAAGTAAAATGTATTTGGCGAGTGGGCTAGTTTTCGACTAACAACAATGTCAATTTTTATAACTTAAAAAAATTAAACTACGTAGGATATATCTATCTATCTATATCTATATATTTCTTCTTTCATTGCAAAAGCAATAGTCTCTCGACTACTCATTGAGATCTTGGACGGTTGAGAAAGAAGTGAAACCGCATACGGAGAAATGAGTTATTTTCTTTCTTTCGTATTTTTCTTAACAAACATATGTAATTTAGTTACTAAAAGTGATTAGGGTCAAAGACAAAATAAGTATATTTTATATTTTATATTTTATTTTAGAAATTGGTATTCATAAGCCGAAACCGTAAATAATTTTTTTTTTAAATCAAAAAGTTGAAAGCGAAATCCGGATTGAGCACCCCGTACATTTTATATATATTCTATAAATATTGGACTACAAAAAAGTTGTAAACCACATATTCCAAACAAAAAATATATTTTATTTTTGGTTGAACAAGAAGATTTTTTTTATTCCATATCATTCATTTTATTATAGTTTTCATTCGGAACATAAATGTGCTTCTAACATACTTCGTTTTATTAAATCAGATTAGAAGTTCTATTGATATAGTATTCTTTGTTTGCATCGATTCATTGTCTCAGTTATATGTTGGTTTAGTTTATTGTTGTTTATCTTAGTTTCTTGGAATATATTACTTGATGTATGGTGATTTTCAAGTTTTTGAATTTGAATAGTTTATTTATTTGATGTATATAATGATTCTCTCTTTAGTTTTTGAATTTAATTGGAATGTTTTGGTTGAAGTATTTTGATTTTTTAGATTTTTGAATCTAAATGGATTATATTACTTTGATGTATTGTACTTTTGTTTTCCAGGAAGAACTTTTAAATTTCTGTAGAATATATTACTTGATGTATGGTGATTTTCAAAACAAATTTAATTTGAATAGTTTATTTATTTAATATATAGTTTTCATATTGGTGTTCATAAGTTGCACTTTTTCTTTTACGAGACTTTTTCTATATCATTCATTTTATTACAATTTTCATTCAGAATACAAATATGCATCTAACATAATTCATTTTTGTCATCATCGTCGCAACTAAGTTTTTTTCTTCCTCCTATCTGTCGTAGTGCCTATTTTATGGTCATAACCTAAAAGACATATATAATCAAAGATGGACCGATCGTAGTCTGTCGGTTTCAGAATCTAGTTGGGCTTTTAATTAACAATTTGATACACTCATTTTCCCATTAATATAGTCAAACTTTTATAAACTATCATTATTTAAAAACAAATTCTATTTAAATAAGAAATTTTCTATAAAATCCATAATTAACATTATTTTTTAAAAATTTCTATTTAAATAAAAATCTTATTATGTAAACATGGGTTGCACTCACGAGAAGCTGACATGTGTCCGTTGATTGATTAGATTTTGACAAATATAAAATAATTATTTTCTTAATTAAAAAGGAAAACCCAAAGAAAAATAAAATAATAACAATCAAATAGATAAATCTTTACTTTCCACATTCTACATATTATTTTTTAATTAAAAAGAAAACCAACAAAAAAGAAGAAAGGTAAATAAATAATCAAATAGATAATATTTATTTTCCATTTTTACATATATAATTTTGAACATATGTTAAAACAAGTTTAGATGTTTAAAAATTAACCTCAAATAAAAGTTTAAATTTTATTCATTTTAATCTATAATGAATTAGGTTAAAATTTTAGATAATGTATATTTTAAGAGCAGTATGTATATTGATTAACTATTTACCTAAATTATTTCGTTAATAAAAAACCCCCAACAAAAAAGAGAGCAAAAAAAAAAAAAAATTAGATAATTTATACAATCTATTTTTTCTAACACAAGTTCAATCTTATTATTTGAGTTTAAATAAAAAAAATTTCAAATATAGATATTTATATTTCCATACTATTCATAATCCAATAAAACTTTTCACATGTATCTAATTTTTTCAACTTAAAATTTTGATTGAGTATAATCCAAACGAACTGGTTAAGTGTTAAATAAACCATAGGTAAATTGATTGAATAAACCCATAAATATATCCAATTTAATGGTTTGAATCAACACATAAATATATTTAATTTCATGGATGAAATAATTAAATAGTTAATTATATAAATAACTTTTTTCTCTAACTAAAAACATTTTCTACTTTTTTAGCATTTTTTCTAACACATGTTCAATCTTATTATTTGAGGTTAATTTTAAACATTTTCAAATTTAGATATTTAGATTTCCATATTATTTAGAATCCAATAAAACTTTTCACAATATCTAATTTTTTCAACCTAAAAATATGATTGAGTATAATCCAAACTAACTCGTTAAGTGTTAAATAAATCATAGAATAAATTGATTGAATAAACCCATAAATATATCCAATTTAATTAATGGCTTGAATTAACACATAAATCTATTTAATTTCATGGATAAAATAGTTAAATAATTAATTATATAAATAATTGTTTTTCTCTAACTAAAACAATTTTCTACTTCTTTCCTAAAAACGATTTTAAGATACATCACCAAGAATTTTGTTTTGTTAATGTTTTTACCTAAATTTAATTTATTTATGATGTTAGTTTTTCAAGTTTCATGTTTTCCTACTAAATTACTAGTAGTGTTTTTAGTTTTGTTTTTGATTATTTTATAATATTTACTGTATATGGATATTTGTTTGATATAATATGCATATTATTTTGATATAAAATCAAATGTGTAGTATACATAAAGTTAGAATAACATTTTAATATGATTGAAGATTTAGTTAAGTTGTATAGTAAAATCAAATGTGTAGGAAGAAAATCTGATTTAACAAAAAGAATAATCAATATTGACAAACAAGTTTGCATGATGATAATCAGAATCCAACACTCCAAAAAAGGTTGTTTTACATCATTTAATTTTAATATTTGTATTAGTTATAAATGATGTAAAAGACTTTGGCATCACTTACATAAATGATTTATTTTTGTGTGATGCAAATAATTTACATCATTTTGTTAATAATTGATGCAATTGTATATAATATTTGTATCAATTGTTGAAAGTGATGTTAATTTGTGTCAATTACAAAAAAATAATGTTAATAGTTGTATCATTTATAATAACTGATTTAATAATTACATCATTTACAATAACTGATTTAAAATATTATAATCACTTAGACATAATTGATGTTATATTTATGTAGGTTTTATAAATGATTCTAAATTATTAACCTAATTTTTAGCATATTTTATTTAATTTAAAATATTTATATCGGTTTTATACCGATTTATTATAAAACTTAGGCTCAATAAATCGAATGAGCCTTCATAATTTTGAGTTAATAATTGGTAGTAGAACATGCAGTATTTATAACTGCAATTGTCAAGAGCTCTTTTTCTCATCATCCGATGTGGGACATTTGAAGTTTTGTCATGTTTTCAGTTTTGTATCATTTTAAAAATGATGCTACCAAAAATCAATAGATACATCAATTATCTAAATGATGTAATTTTATATTTTACATCACTTTTTGGTAAGTGATACAAATTAATATAAATTAAATCAATTTAATTTGATTGATGTAAAACTAGTTAATAATAACATCATTTAATATAATTGATGCTAAATCATATACTTATTGCTTCATTTATAAATAAGTGCAAATACTTATCTAATATAATTGATATATTTATTTTACCCGTATACGCGGGTCCTAAACTAGTTTTCTATAAAATCCATATTCATCTAGAATTCCACTTTTCCTGTTTTACAATTTATTATTATGTATATATAAGATTATTTCTATTTTTGTATTGTTTTATAAATTTATTTTCCTTAAAACACGAACTAAGCCATTGGTTTAATAACTGGAAAATAGTATTTATACGGACGAAAATGTCAACTTTCACTAATAGAACTATCGAAGATGTATCTACCCCTCGCATGTTATGCCTTTACTACATAAATTCTTCAAAATATGTCAAGAACAACTTGATTTTGGAATGATGTTTAACACACACACAAAAAACTTTTGGTATGATATGAACCAACAAATATGATACATTGTACTTCTCCTATTATGGCAATTTTTTAGAATTTGTTCCATTTTTGAATTTATATTTACTCATTTTTTTTTGTTTCAAATTGCATTGAAAAAATTGTTCTTATCCACCATGACTTGACTCTTAAAAACCTTGAGGTTAAAACATATTGGAATTGGTTCACAAGTACCAAAAGCATAGCAAAAGACTTGGTATACAAAGTTTCCACACTTTGACTTATGTCTATGTTTTGACAACTTTGTTAAGTTCCGAGTTGTTCAAAAACCTTTTGATATGTCTTAGAAATAATAGACGAAGTTTCAAAAAAAAATTAAGACAAAGCAACAAAAAAACTTGTACAACAAGAATTTCAAGAATGTTAGCGTAGAGTTTATTAATGAGAATTTTATTTGGTATTAGATTAAAATAGTAGTTTTTTGGTCCGATCATATATAAAAGCTTTTTTAGTAAACAAAACTCTATATATGATCGGACCGGTCAAAAAATATAAGTTTAAACAGCAAATAATTGTCCATTTTCAGTCTTTTTGGTTGGTTACGGGCAGATATATGAACCTCAAATTTTAATTCTAATTCAAATGAATTGAAATTTTCAGTCTTTTTGGTATTAACTGATTTAATAATTACATCATTTACAATAACTGATTTAAAATATTATAATCACTTAGACATAATTGATGTTATATTTATGTAGGTTTTATAAATGATTCTAAAATATTAACCTAATTTTAGCATATTTTATTTAATTTAAAATATTTATATTGGTTTTATACCGATTTATTATAAAACTTAGGCTCAATAAATCGAATGAGCCTTCATAATTTTGAGTTAATAATTGGTAGTAGAACATACAGTATTTATAACTGCAATTGTCAAGAGCTCTTTTTCTCATCATCCGATGTGGGACATTTGAAGTTTTGTCATGTTTTCAGTTTTATATCATTTTAAAAATGGTGCTACCAAAAATCAATAGATACATCAATTATCTAAATGATGTAATTTTATATTTTACATCATTTTTTTGTAAGTGATACAAATTAATATAAATTAAATCAATTTAATTTGATTGATGTAAAACTAGTTAATAATAACATCATTTAATATAATTGATGCTAAATCATATAATTATTGCTTCATTTATAAATAAGTGCAAATACCTATCTAATATAATTGATATATTTATTTTACCCGTATACGCGGGTCCTAAACTAGTTTTCTATAAATCCATATTCTTCTAGAATTCCACTTTTCCTGTTTTACAATTTATTATTATGTATATATAAGATTATTTTTATTTTTGTATTGTTTTATAAATTTATTTTCCTTAAAACACGAACTAAGCCATTGGTTTAATAACTGGAAAATAGTATTTATACGGACGAAAATGTCAACTTTCACTAATAGAACTATCGAAGATGTATCTACCCCTCGCATGTTATGCCTTTACTACATAAATTCTTCAAAATATGTCAAGAACAACTTGATTTTGGAATGATGTTTAACACACACACAAAAAAACTTTTGGTATGATATGAACCAACAAATATGATACATTGTACTTCTCCTATTATGGCAATTTTTTAGAATTTGTTCCATTTTTGAATTTATGTTTACTCATTTTTTTTTGTTTCAAATTGCATTGAAAAAATTGTTCTTATCCATCATGACTGTGACTCTTAAAAACCTTGAGGTTAAAACATATTGGAATTGGTTCACAAGTACCAAAAGCATAGCAAAAGACTTGGTATACAAAGTTTCCACACTTTGACTTATGTCTATGTTTTGACAACTTTGTTAAGTTCGAGTTGTTCAAAACCTTTTGATATGTCTTAGAAATAATAGACGAAGTTTCAAAAAAAAATTAAGACAAAGCAACAAAAAAACTTGTACAACAAGAATTTCAAGAATGTTAGCGTAGAGTTTATTAATGAGAATTTTATTTGGTATTAGATTAAAATAGTAGTTTTTTGGTCCGATCATATATAAAACTTTTTTAGTAAACAAAACTCTATATATGATCGGACCGGTCAAAAAAATATAAGTTTAAACAGCAAATAATTGTCCATTTTCAGTCTTTTTGGTTGGTTACGGGCAGATATATGAACCTCAAATTTTAATTCTAATTCAAATGAATTGAAATTTTCAGTCTTTTTGGTATTAACTGATTTAATAATTACATCATTTACAATAACTGATTTAAAATATTATAATCACTTAGACATAATTGATGTTATATTTATGTAGGTTTTATAAATGATTCTAAAATATTAACCTAATTTTAGCATATTTTATTTAATTTAAAATATTTATATTGGTTTTATACCGATTTATTATAAAACTTAGGCTCAATAAATCGAATGAGCCTTCATAATTTTGAGTTAATAATTGGTAGTAGAACATGCAGTATTTATAACTGCAATTGTCAAGAGCTCTTTTTCTCATCATCCGATGTGGGACATTTGAAGTTTTGTCATGTTTTCAGTTTTATATCATTTTAAAAATGGTGCTACCAAAAATCAATAGATACATCAATTATCTAAATGATGTAATTTTATATTTTACATCATTTTTTTGTAAGTGATACAAATTAATATAAATTAAATCAATTTAATTTGATTGATGTAAAACTAGTTAATAATAACATCATTTAATATAATTGATGCTAAATCATATACTTATTGCTTCATTTATAAATAAGTGCAAATACCTATCTAATATAATTGATATATTTATTTTACCCGTATACGCGGGTCCTAAACTAGTTTTATATAAATCCATATTCTTCTAGAATTCCACTTTTCCTGTTTTACAATTTATTATTATGTATATATAAGATTATTTTTATTTTTGTATTGTTTTATAAATTTATTTTCCTTAAAACACGAACTAAGCCATTGGTTTAATAACTGGAAAATAGTATTTATACGGACGAAAATGTCAACTTTCACTAATAGAACTATCGAAGATGTATCTACCCCTCGCATGTTATGCCTTTACTACATAAATTCTTCAAAATATGTCAAGAACAACTTGATTTTGGAATGATGTTTAACACACACACAAAAAAACTTTTGGTATGATATGAACCAACAAATATGATACATTGTACTTCTCCTATTATGGCAATTTTTTAGAATTTGTTCCATTTTTGAATTTATGTTTACTCATTTTTTTTTGTTTCAAATTGCATTGAAAAAATTGTTCTTATCCATCATGACTGTGACTCTTAAAAACCTTGAGGTTAAAACATATTGGAATTGGTTCACAAGTACCAAAAGCATAGCAAAAGACTTGGTATACAAAGTTTCCACACTTTGACTTATGTCTATGTTTTGACAACTTTGTTAAGTTCCGAGTTGTTCGAAAACCTTTTGATATGTCTTAGAAATAATAGACGAAGTTTCAAAAAAAAATTAAGACAAAGCAACAAAAAAACTTGTACAACAAGAATTTCAAGAATGTTAGCGTAGAGTTTATTAATGAGAATTTTATTTGGTATTAGATTAAAATAGTAGTTTTTTGGTCCGATCATATATAAAACTTTTTTAGTAAACAAAACTCTATATATGATCGGACCGGTCAAAAAAATATAAGTTTAAACAGCAAATAATTGTCCATTTTCAGTCTTTTTGGTTGGTTACGGGCAGATATATGAACCTCAAATTTTAATTCTAATTCAAATGAATTGAAATTTTCAGTCTTTTTGGTATTAACTGATTTAATAATTACATCATTTACAATAACTGATTTAAAATATTATAATCACTTAGACATAATTGATGTTATATTTATGTAGGTTTTATAAATGATTCTAAAATATTAACCTAATTTTAGCATATTTTATTTAATTTAAAATATTTATATTGGTTTTATACCGATTTATTATAAAACTTAGGCTCAATAAATCGAATGAGCCTTCATAATTTTGAGTTAATAATTGGTAGTAGAACATGCAGTATTTATAACTGCAATTGTCAAGAGCTCTTTTTCTCATCATCCGATGTGGGACATTTGAAGTTTTGTCATGTTTTCAGTTTTATATCATTTTAAAAATGGTGCTACCAAAAATCAATAGATACATCAATTATCTAAATGATGTAATTTTATATTTTACATCATTTTTTTGTAAGTGATACAAATTAATATAAATTAAATCAATTTAATTTGATTGATGTAAAACTAGTTAATAATAACATCATTTAATATAATTGATGCTAAATCATATACTTATTGCTTCATTTATAAATAAGTGCAAATACCTATCTAATATAATTGATATATTTATTTTACCCGTATACGCGGGTCCTAAACTAGTTTTATATAAATCCATATTCTTCTAGAATTCCACTTTTCCTGTTTTACAATTTATTATTATGTATATATAAGATTATTTTTATTTTTGTATTGTTTTATAAATTTATTTTCCTTAAAACACGAACTAAGCCATTGGTTTAATAACTGGAAAATAGTATTTATACGGACGAAAATGTCAACTTTCACTAATAGAACTATCGAAGATGTATCTACCCCTCGCATGTTATGCCTTTACTACATAAATTCTTCAAAATATGTCAAGAACAACTTGATTTTGGAATGATGTTTAACACACACACAAAAAAACTTTTGGTATGATATGAACCAACAAATATGATACATTGTACTTCTCCTATTATGGCAATTTTTTAGAATTTGTTCCATTTTTGAATTTATGTTTACTCATTTTTTTTTGTTTCAAATTGCATTGAAAAAATTGTTCTTATCCATCATGACTGTGACTCTTAAAAACCTTGAGGTTAAAACATATTGGAATTGGTTCACAAGTACCAAAAGCATAGCAAAAGACTTGGTATACAAAGTTTCCACACTTTGACTTATGTCTATGTTTTGACAACTTTGTTAAGTTCCGAGTTGTTCGAAAACCTTTTGATATGTCTTAGAAATAATAGACGAAGTTTCAAAAAAAAATTAAGACAAAGCAACAAAAAAACTTGTACAACAAGAATTTCAAGAATGTTAGCGTAGAGTTTATTAATGAGAATTTTATTTGGTATTAGATTAAAATAGTAGTTTTTTGGTCCGATCATATATAAAACTTTTTTAGTAAACAAAACTCTATATATGATCGGACCGGTCAAAAAAATATAAGTTTAAACAGCAAATAATTGTCCATTTTCAGTCTTTTTGGTTGGTTACGGGCAGATATATGAACCTCAAATTTTAATTCTAATTCAAATGAATTGAAATTTTCAGTCTTTTTGGTATTAAGTGATAGCAAACAATTGTCCATTTTCAGTCTTTTTGGTCCAACCATATATAAAGATTTTTTAGTAAACAAAACTCTATATATGATCGGATTGGTTTTTTTTTGGGTTGTTTACAGACCGATGGACCTCAAATTTTAATTCTAATTCAAATGACAACTACTCTAAGTTTAATTATCATTTCGCATCACATTATGTATGTGTAGCAAAAAACACACCAATGTGGTTCATAGTGTATGTTCATATATACAGCATTAATTTGTTTTTCAACTCCTTTAAGATGCCAAAACAACATCTACATTTATGTTTGCTGCACCAAAAGGTCAAATATAAAGACAAAATAAAAGTTATAACATTAAATTAGGTCACCACCACAACTTTTAAAAAGGTATAAGCATTTGCTACTTTTGAATAGAGATAAAAGTGTCCAAATTTTATAATTAGTTTTGGATTCGATGCAACTATTTATAAAACTTAAAAATCATTTCCGGTTAAAAATAACTTAGATTCATCTTTGCTATTAGAAAATAATTGTTTCAGCTTTGGTTATTTCGTATGAAAAGTCTTACTGAACATATCAAAATGTTTTTTGTGTGTGTGTGTGCGTAGGTTCTGACTTTAGTCTTACGCACTAGATTCTGTTTTATTTTTTCCACAATGACTAATTGATTAACAACTTATGATGATTTTAGACAAGGTCAATTCAGCTTAGTCAATAAGTTTTTAGCATGTAAGCTAGAGGTCAGTATCACTATGCAAAATGTTTTGATTGGTTGTAGCTGAGTCAGCTTTTAAATTAATTTTAAATAGTCTTTATCAACACAATATTTTTTTTTCAGATAATTTGGAGGTTTCTTCAGACTTTAGACCCAGATTAATCACCCTTAGACCCAACTTCCTTTTTGAAGCTGTGAGTTGGGTGGCCAAGTGAATTCGAACCCAGATCTCAAAGCAGGCACATACCCAATCTCAAACCATTGGAATACCATCACTTGCTTTTATCAACACAATGTCACAAGCTATTGATATTAATATATAAAACTACTCTCACACCAACTTTGCAACACTTTTCAAACCATTTCACATATAACACAAAATACTTCACGCGAATATAGGTTATATCAAAACATTTAATAAAATTTATAATTGTAAAACTAAGGACTTTTTCTGTTGAAAACTATATTTATAATGCAATTAATAAAGATAAAAATTACGAGAAAGAGATTGACCACACGAGGTATATTTTTGTTGGCAACGTGTGTTTTAGATTTTAAAAGTACTCTTTGCTCAATTATATGTGTTATGATGTTTTATAAAAATACACATTTATCAAAAAAAAAAAAGACTTAACTAACAAACAACACAAAACCATTTGTCTCCACAAAATAAATAAATAATCTCCTAAATAAACCACTTTGAATATTTTTGTTTCTCAAAACTAGCATATATGAGCACTCTTGAGTCTTAGTAAATGACCACATTATTTACAAATTCACTTTTATTATGAAATTATGAAAAATGGGAATTGTTTTCCTAAACGAATAATGTGAGATCGACACGTCTTCCCGTAACGCAAGTGCTTGGTCTACTAATTTCAAAGCTCTTACAGCTGTCGAAACCTACACCCATTTATTGTACATTTTTACACATACTCCATTTTATGTAATTGCCATTTATTGTTAGTTTATTACAAATTACATACGGAATAGTAATAAACTAACAATATTTTTTCTGCATAAATCTGTTTCTTGTTATAATTATATGTATTTTTTCCCCAACAATAACCAGTTTCCTTTTTTCAATACAACAGTTATTAAAACCATTTTCTACCCTAAAAGAGTTTTTTTTTTGTTTTTAAGAGTTTTAATCAAATCATACCTTACTCGTTGGAATAAAATTCTTTTAATGGAAATAATATTTTTGAGTCATGTGACTAAATAATTGTTTGAAAACGAAATTATATTAATTATAAAAGAGGAGGAAAAAATAAATGAGTCAAAAGTAGGAAAGTCTAAAGCCAAGACTTCTACAAATGGGAAAGTGAAATGATAGAATGAGAGGTGAAACACTCTCGTGTCAACGACCCGCCCAGATAGCTAACCCGACGAATTGGAGCTACCCGCTTCCATCGAATTGGAAATTAAAAAAGTTGCGATTTTGAAAATAAAAAGAAAGTCGACGGAAAGAAGAAAATTTACTTTTCTAAGTTGTAAATGAAAATAAAAATTATTATTTTTCTCATGTTTTTATTTTTTTGTCTCTTTGGAAAAAGTTAAAAATATATTTTCTACATAGCCCAATAAAGCGAATATTTTTTTATCATCTTTGTTTATTGATGATAATCTTGTTTTGATGAGGAGTGCTAGAGAACCAGATTTGGAAGTACCATGTATGTAAATGTTGTGATTGTATATTCATTAAGAGAGGTATTACATTTTCATATATACAAGGACTGAGTAGGCACTATTAGCAAGAGAATATACAAACATTGAATGTAAAATATATGCAGAGGTGATTGGCGGTGATTATGTAGAATCATCTACGTATTAGTTTCCATTAAAATACATAACTTTTTTAGTTATCGAAGAAAAAACATGAATTAATATTTACGAGTCGATGGAAAGTAACATCCCTTAAATTTTCTTATGTTTTATAATTCATAATTCATAAATCATAAATCACTATTTAAAATATAATGGTAACTTTATTACTGAAATATTATGAATTTAAATTTTTTTTTTTTAACTTTTAGAATTGAGTATTAAAAAAATTTATAATTTTTTGGATTTTTTATTTATGAATCATAATTCTACAATCTTTAGAGTTTTTTTTTAAATTTTAAAATTAGTTTTAGTTAAATGTTGATATTAATAATACAATAGAGCTAACTATTGGTAGTATTAATTCATTGAATAGTTACTGCCTTATAAAATTTCTTGAACATTTTTATAGCAAGTTCTATTGAGTAGGTTTATTGTTGTTTGCTTCGATTAATTGTCTCAGTTATATGTTGGTGTAGTTTATCGCAATTTTTTTGGAATATACTTAATGTATGGTAATTTTCAAGTTTTTGAATTTGAGAATATTTTATTTATTTGATGTGCATAATGATTCTCTCTCTTTAGTTTATGAACTTAAGTGAAATGTTTTGTTTCAGGTATGTTGATTTTCAAGTTTTTGAATTTAAATGGATTATATTCGTATTAATATATTTTAATTTTGTTTCTCAGGAACAATTTTTAAATTTGAGTGGAATATATTATTTGATGTATGGTGATTTAAAAAAAATCAATTTGAATAGATTATTTATTTGATGTATAATTTCATATTGATGTTCAAAAGTTGCACCATATGTGATGAGATGGCCTTTTGGATATGTTAGGAAAATATATCTATTAGACATTTAAGAAAAGGCTCCAAAAAAATATAAAACTTTCATAAAATTTAGACTTGCATCAAGCTGAATAATCAAGATTATCAAATAATTAGCCAAAACGAGTAATAGAGGAAGAGTACCTCTAAGAATTGAGCTTCTTGTTAGAGCATTTTGAGTTCAGCTTGAGTATGTTTCTAATATGTTCATGCGATTTCGAAGTTAGCACATATATGAATTTCTGAGCATGAATTGACCTTTCTTAAATATAAATTTGGTATGCAGATTTGCATGAGGTTTTATCCTCAAGAGAAAATTGGCTTATTGGTGAACACGTCCTCTTCATTTTTGAGAATAATGAAGTGCTGCATAAGATTTCCGGTTATCCTTTACCATTGCACAAAGGATTATATTTGAAGGTGTGTTCTAGGTATCAAGAATATATGGAAATATTTTACACCACAAGATAATGGTCTGAGCCATGAGGTATGATGTCTCTTCCAGAGATTTGCTAAATGGAAATCTCTATACTATTAAAAAAGAGATACTCGTGGACCTGTTGCCAAACAGATTTTCAAGAGTACTTAAATGAAATACTTTCAGCTCTGCATCCAAACACTATTTATTTCTTTATCTAATATTACAAATCTTTACAACCAAACACAATTATTTCCTTATCTAATATTGCAATTTAATAGTATGAATTATGATTCTTCTATCACCTTTGTTTGATCTTATTTTTAAGTTATTTTGAATGATTATATAATACATATAATTAATAAAAATTTAGATTTTTTTCTGCATAGATTGTGATTCAAATTTTTAAAAACAAACATATATTACTCAATTGATGAAGAAAAAATTTGTGTTCTACGCTCCACATAGGCTAAAACATTTAGACAATGATTCAGAGACATATTATTAAAAAGACCAAAATTATTCCAAATACGAATAAACAATAAACTTTACATATCATGCGTTCAAATTTAAAAGTTTTATTCGGTTAATCCGATTTTAGTTGAACCAATTTAAACTTTAAAATATATAAATATTTAAACTCTGGAAATTTTTTAAAAATATTAATAATAGTTAACTCTATAAAAAATTTAAATATTAATAATATTTAAACTCTATAAAAGTTTTTAAAAATTAATAATATTTAAACTCTATAAAATTTTAAAATATATAAAAATTAAGACCATTTCAAAGAAAACTTTGAAATTGACCCAAATTATGTATTTAAATAAAAAGTTTGTTAAAAAATAGTATAAAGATGTTTAAGGAACCAAAAATATTTTGTATTTCCTTTTATATTTTTCATAATCATTACATTAACAATAATTATTTCTTCTCAATGCAATTAAATCTCTTCAATATTTGATTTACATAGACATATTTTTGTTTAAATATTATGTCATCAAGATCTTTGATTTAAATAATTAATATATTAAATATATATTAATACGTTTGTTTAGATAAAAATTAAAAATGTGAAATTAGTTTAATATATTAAAAATATAGAAAAGTTAACAATTCAACATAGATTTAAAAAACAATAAATCTCTATATTATTATTTGAGAAATACATTTTAAAAGATAACTTATATGTGGTAGTTATTATGAAATGCAACTAAAAATAATCTAAAACATCATAATAATCAACAGGTTTGTAAAATTACTATACGGATATGTTGTTGTAACTTCTTACTCAATTATTTGCCCGTTATACTAAAATAATCAATCCAAAATATGTAATTATATTAAATAGATCGGTTACGAGACGTAAAACTTCACAGTGATATGGGATATGATGTGTTTTTGTCCCAAAATCAACAGATAACTAATTTTATAATATTGACTAATATATATATATATATATAATACTAGAGCAACCGATTTATAATAATTATTTTTTAATACAAATAGATTAAAATTATCAATCCAAAACGGATAATTATGTAACAGGGATTGGTAACAGGATGAGAAGTTTCCAACTATTATTGGACATGACATGTTTCCATCCCAAAATGGACAGGTTTAAGACAAATATTTGATAACTACTCATATAATATATACTAAAAATTAGATATATATATATATATCAATATAATGAAATTTGTTTTTTAATTAGTAATCTGATATGGTAAAAAATGATGTAACTGTATGAGATCATGAGTTATAAGAGATCGCCAAAAGCGATTAATCTCCGTATATGTTTTGTTTTTTTTTGTATTGATAGATGATGTAGATAAATGTTTTTTTCATTTAATTAGAAATTTTTTTTTAGATTAATTTAATATCTAATTCGGTAGGATTTGCTCTAAATTATTTCAATGAGAATAAATAATATAATTGATTTGGCATAGGTTTGAAGCATATTATAAACCGTAAAAAACAAAATACTATAAATATATGTTAAACAAAACAATATTTATAAACCATAAAGAAATACAAAAATAGTAAATTAACTTATCAGAATAAAATACAAATATTTAGTAAAAACAAAAATAATATATTTATATTAAAACAATTGACCTGCGGTACACCGCGGGTTTGAATCTAGTATCTTTTACAAGAGAGTTCATCGCCATTACGAGTAAGTTAGTTAGACATTGTTACAACACGTTTATTGTTCTTTGCATCAATTCATCTTTTTAGTTATATGTTGGTAGCATTGTATATTGTTTCATTAATATGTTTGAAGTCTTGATGCATTGCTTAATTTACATTAAAATGCTAACTCAAATATAGTAACTTGCATTAATTCCATAGTGTTTACTCATTCTGTTTTTGTTGTAGTTTTGGAGAAACTGAAGTGATTCACTATCTAAGCTTTCCTTGGATACTGAATGTTGCTTTTTAGATGAAGATCCGCATGATGATGAAGTTATCAGAGGTTAGGTTGATGTCGTTCGCCTCCAACATGGTTGGACGCTGAAGAAGCCATGGTTGCCGGAATAGGAAAACCAAATCACTCTATCTCTCTCTCTCATTTGTTTCCATTAATAATCAAACTTTTATAAATTAACATTATAAAAAATTCTATTTCATTAAGAAATTTTCTATAAAATCCATATTATTCTTCTAGAATTTGTTTTTTCTGGTTTACAATTGATTAGTATGTATATATAAGCTTATTTTATTTTTATATTTTTTTATAAATTCATTTTCCTAAAAAAACATGAACTAAGCCATTGGTTTAATATCTGAAAAAAATATTTATACTGACGAAAATTTCAGCTTTCACTTATAGAGAACTATAGAAGATGTATCTATCCCTCACATGACATGCCTTTACTATGTAAATTCTTCAAGATATGTCAAGAACAACTTAATTTCGGAATAATGTTTAACACACACAACAAAAAACTTATGGGATGATATGAACCAAAAAATATGATACATTGTACTTCTCCTATTATGGCAATTTTTAAGAATTTGTTCCATTTTTGAATTTCTGTTTACTCATTAGTTTTGTTTCAAATTGCATTGAAAAAATTATTCTTATCCACCATGACTGTGACTCTTAAAAACCTTGAGGTTAAAACATATTGGAATTGGTTCACAAGTACCAAAAGCATAGCAAAGGACTTGGTATACAAAGTTTCCACACTTTGACTTATGTCCATGTTTTGAAAACTTTGTTAAGTTCCGAGTTGTTCGAAAACCTTTTGATATGTCTTAGAAATTATAGACGAAGTTTCAAAAAAAAATTAAGACAAAGCAACAAAAAAAACTTGTACAACAAGAATTTCAAAAATGTTAGCGTAGAGTTTATTAATGAGAATTTTGTTTGGTATTAGATTAAAATAGTAGTTTTTTGGTCCGATCATATATAAAGTTTTTTTAGTAAACAAAACTCTATATATGATCGGACCGGTCCAAAAAATATAAGTTTAAACAGCAAACAATTGTCCATTTTCAGTCTTTTTGGTTGGTTACGGGCCGATCTATGGACCTCAAATTTCAATTCTAATTCAAATGACTAAGTTTAATCATCATTTCGCATCACATTATGTATGTGTAGCCAAAAAACACACTAATGTGGTTCATTTTGTATGTTCATATATACGACATTAATTTGTTTTTCAACTCCTTTAAGATGCTAAACAACATCTACATTTATGTTTGCTGAACCAAAAGATCAAAGAAAAATTAAAAGTAATAGCATTAAATTGGGTCACCACCACAACTTTTAAAAAGGTTTAAGCATTTGCTACTTTTGACTCTACAAAATCAAAACGCATCCAAACACTACACCGAAGCTTGTCTTATTAATGGCTAATGGTATAACCAAATTTGACACTATATACGTTAAGTCTTACTAAATTCTATCAAGACCACAAATATAAGAATACGATTGATTATTTAAATGATTGTGTATTTATATAACTTAGTAAATCACTAAGTTCTATCAAGAGTCGAGACCATATCAATCAGAATAGAACTTGACCATGTAAATGATACTAGTATATTTAAAGATGCATGCATCATTTCGTCCATTTAATATTTTCGAATATTAACATATTCAAGTAAAGTCAACATGTTGCAATGAAGGAAAACTTGGATAATGTTGAATTCAGGTTCTGTATAGTTAGAATTTTAGTCATAAAATTTGAATAGAGATAAAAGTGACCAAAATTTTATAATTAGTTTTAGATTCGATGCAACAACTATTTGTAAAACTTAGAAATCGTTTTCCGGTTTTTAGATGAAACTTAGATTCATCTTTGCTATTAGAAAAAACTGTTTCAGGTTTGGTTATTTCGTATGAAAAAGTAGTACTGAATCATATCAAAATGTTTTTCTGTGTGTGTGTGTGTGCGTGTACGATTTCGACCAACTAGGTTCTGACTTTACTCTTACGCACTAGATTCTGTTTTTTTTTCCTCAATGACTAATTGATTAACAACTTATGATGATCTTAGACAAGGTCAATTTAGCTTTTAGTCAATAAGCTTCCTGAAATTATGATGATCTTATCGGCCCATCCCACCAAGCAATTTATTTCAGGTACGGTTCTAAATTTCTCCAAAACACAGCGTCTTTGATGTTTCGTTTCTTCGATCTCTAAATGGCCGAGGACACCGTTTCGGTTGGGATTCGACATTGATGCGTTGGGTTTGCGGAGACATCTTACTTACCTTGATACAAAGCTCATCCATAGCGACTCCTCCAAAAGCTTCCTTTCACCGGATTTCGTTGATGGCAAGAGACCCAATTGTGGGGGATCTTGGACCATTCGATGTACCTTTCCCGGTGAAAGCGTCGACAATGCACGGTGCAGAGCTTTTCTGGAGGAACTCCTCTCTTCTTCATACTTCGCAACCCAGACACAAAACATTGAAAGGTCGAGGACTCCTTTCAAGATTCACGTCGACATTGGTTCAAGGACTACTCGACCTCTACCCTACCTCGCT
>CM051370.1:9446559-9546559 GCA_028015245.1 Cardamine occulta | reverse complement strand
CAATCAAATGGATTTTCCAATCACCTCTCAGGCGTGGATCAAGCTCCAACAAGAAGCTACTTTGAGCGAACTCGCCCCAACGTATTGTGCCTCAAAGCAAAGTATATCTGACTATGTGAGTCCCCCTTATCCTTACTCTTGGAACACTATGAAACCATGGCTTGAATTTTCCTCTTTGTCGAGAGACCATCTTCTTCCCCTTCCTCCTATATGGAGAGAACTTTAGCAAACTGTTACCGTCCTTGGCTTCCGGCTTTTAAGCCATGTAAGCACCCGCTCTGCCTTAGCTTTGTGCTACTTTGTGTAGATTTTCTTGTGCTGGCGAGAATCGAAGCTTTGGAAACGTCATCAACGTCAACGTCAACAAGTTTTTTGACTACGACTATTCCCTCATCTCTGGTGGATGAGCTTTCGACCAACCATAGAATTGCTTGCACCAAAATGCTTCCGAGCTTTTGGTTCCAACCTCTTATGGATCTAATATCGAAATATTTTGGTTATCTTCTTGTGACTTTGAGGAATGTCTTATCTATCTATGTACTGAACTTTGGGATCTTTGAATCCTTCTTGTCTTCGTATTTTGGATTAACATGAATGAAAAAGTGGGCCGACGATCTATTTCTACACATGAACTATCGTATACTATTAGATGTACACAAACTTAACACCTCGATCTATTTCCACACCAAACAGAAGTTGTATTATTTACCCAGCGTTTAAAAGCCCGAAAGCTAAATACACACAATTTCAGATTTTATTGGTTTACTAAATAAACCCGATACATAACAAAAGATGAAAGATCAAATTCAAAATGAAAAATGATGAACTAATTGGACCCATTTGGAATTGAGCTCCGTAGCTTGAAATCGAAAATCTTTTTCATTTCCTCTTTCGTATGTGTGAGATTCAGAATTCGAATTCAAAATCGAAATGTTCCATGTTCTTGCACAAAATTCTTGGAGTTTGATTTTGTGATTGTTGTTGTTGTGAAGACGAAGCTTATCCATTTGGATTTGGTCTTTCATCTTTGTCAGGTGGGTTATAGATGTTCAAAATCTCGATCCTCTCTCTCTACAAGAACCTTGCGAGTTGGGTCCAAAGTTTCTGTCTTCAATCTTTCTTCTTCTCCTACTTCTTCTTGATCCTCTTAACCACTTTAACTTCCCATCTCCAATTCCTCAAAAGCACACACGCCGAATCCCCTTTTCATGCGCGAATCCCACTTCATTTTTAGGAAATTTCACAAATTGAGAAGTTCCTTGGATAGACCAACGATCAAAGCTTTTATTCTTATTTGTCTTTTCGTTTCTTATTTTTGCAGATCTGCTATATTTGCAGAATTTTTCTTATTTTCTAGTACATATAAAATGAAGCTGTGGGTCATACCAATCAAATTACTTCTTTTAAATTTTAATGAAAACATAAATGTTAATATAAAAGATAACTCGAAAGAAAAAAGGTTTTATACCATCAAATGAAAGAAGCCCTTAGATTTTATAATCTAAATAAAGAAGAAAAAGAACCGGCCGGTCAAGTGGAGCTTGAATCAGATAAAGAAAACAAAAATCCCGAATCAGCTCTATCAAACCAAGAAAAAAATATTGAGAATATATTACTTGATGTATGGTAATTTTCAAAAAAAAAAATAATTTGAATAGTTTATTAATTTGATGTATAGTCCATATTGATGTTCAGAAGTTGCACCATGTGTGATGAAATGAATGAATCTTTTGGATGGAAAACATATATATTAGCCATTTAAGAAAATGCTCCAAAATTTTAATAAAATTTAGAATTGCTGTGAGAAAGGGATTTGTTTTCTATAAAAATAATAATTATAAACTATAAACTAGTATATGAATATAAATTAAAATGGATTGTTTTCTATAAAACTTGCACGCTACACTTTAAATAAAAAAGTTTAAAACATTTAAGGTATTGATTGTTTATAGATTCTAGAATGGCTTTTGGTTTTTGATTCTTAAAAAATTATTTTTTATCTTATCAAGTTTTTAGAAAAAACAAAAATTTACTAAAATTTAAGAAATCTAGTTTCTTGAGGTTTTTATCAGTTTCCAAAGAAAAACCATATATTTTGGGTTTTTATTTTTTTCTTTTACGAGACTTTTTATCTTTAATTTTTTCAAATATTTATTCAAAATCCAAAAACAAAAAAAAAATTAAAAATCTATAAATATTCATACCTTAACTTTGATCTTAGTGATTTGTTTTCTTACATGATGCTTTGACTGAAGGTTTGTTCTACATCTAACTCTTCTAGATATGTAGACAACAACGTCTGGGATGAAGTCGCATCACCCACCAAAGATTATGTATTTCATCACTTTTGGTAAGATAATTATTCTAAGAGTGTTGTTATTTATTTTTCAATATTTCTCTTTTGTTGACCTATTTTTTATGTTTTAACTTCCATACAGGTGGTCTTCCTTTCAATATGACTTTGGCGAGGAGTACTTTAGAAGATGCTATTTTCTTCCATAAGAGGGTAATCAAGAGCACTTCAAAAGTTTAATTGGTTGTATAGTTTTTCAAACTGGTGATGTTCATGTTCATCAAAACTAGGCTGGTGATGCTCAAAATCATCAGGACTAGGTTATGAATCAGGACCAGGCTGGTGATGCTCAGGTTCATCAGGACCAGGTTTCAGAGCGGTTTGATGATGTAGTGATTAATAACTTCTTCTTTGTTGCCATCTCATTTTTTAAAAAACAAAAGTATACAGAAATAGAAATAACATAAACTACAATTAAAAGCCAGAACCCAAGAAATCCAATAACCCAACAAGCAAACTAACTCAGGAAAGCATGGTTGCAATATATGTTTAATTAGCAAACAATTGTCCGTGTTCAGTCTTCTTGGTTGGTTACTGACCGATGAACCTCAAATTTCAATTCTAATTCAAATGACAACTACTCTAAGTTTAATTATCATTTCGCATCACATTATGTATGTGTAGCCAAAAACACACTAATGTGGTTCGTAGTGTATGTTCATATATATACGGCATTAATTTGTTTTTCAACTCCTTTAAGATGCCAAACAACATCTACATTTATGTTTGCTGCACCAAAAGGTCAAATATAAAGACAAATTAAAAGTAATAACATTAAATTGGGTCACCACCACAACTTTCAAAAAGGTATAAGCATTTGCTACTTTTGACTTTACAAAATCAAAACGCATCCAAATACTACACCGAAGCTTGTCTTATTACTGGATAATGGTATAACCAATTTTGACACATTATATAGTTAATCTGACTAAATTCTATCAAGACCACATAAATACGAATACGGTTGATTATTTAAATGATTGTGTATTTTTATAAATAGTTAGTAAATCTCTAAGTTCTATCAAGAGTCGAGACCATATCAATTAGAATAGAACTTGATCATCATTTCGTCCATTTAATATTTTCGAATATCAATATTCAAGTCAAGTCAACATGTTGCAATGAAGGAAAACTTGGATAATGTTGAATTCAGGTTCTGTATAGTTAGAATTTTAGTCATAAAATTTTGAATAGAGATAAAAGTGTCCAAATTTTATAATTAGTTATTTAGTTTTGAATTCGATGCAACTATTTGTAAAACTTAGAAATCATTTCCGGTTGAAAATAACTTAGATTCATCTTTGCTATTAGAAAAAGTTGTTTCAGGTTTGGTTCTATCGTATGAAAAAGTAGTACTGAATCATATCAAAATGTTTTTTTTTTTTGTGTGTGCGTGTATGATTTCGTCCAGCTAGGTTCTGACTTTACTCTTACGCACTAGATTCTGTATTATTTTTTCCACAATGACTAATTGATTAACAACTTATGATGATTTTAGACAAGGTCAATTCAGCTTAGTCAATAAGTTTTTAGCATGTAAGCTAGAGGTCGGTATCACTATGCAAAATGTTTTGATTGGTTGTAGCTGAGTCAGCTTTTAAAATTAATATTGATATTGATAAAACTACTCTCACACGAACTTTACTAGGTCTACTAATTTCAAATGCCTTTGTCTCCTCGTCATCTACTCTTACAGCTGTTGAAACCTACACCCATTTATTGTACATATACAATCATGCAATTTCCATTTATTGTTAGTTTATTACAAATTAGTGACAATATTTTTTCTACATACTTAAAATTTTTTCTTGTTATAATTATATGTATTTTTTCGACAATAACCAGTTTCCATTTTTTCAATACATCAGTTATAAAACAATTTTCTACCCTATGAGTTTTTAAAGAGTTTCAATCAAATCACTATAGTTAACCTAAAAATCCCATACCTTACTCGTTGGAATACAATTCTTTTAATGGAAATAATATTTTGAGTCATGTGACTGGAATTAAGAATAAAAACTCCAAATAAATTGTTTAAAAACGAAATTAAGATTAATAAAAAAGAAGAGGAAAAAATAAATGAGTCAAAAGTAGGAAAGTCTAAAGCCAAGACTTCTACAAATAGGAAAGTGAAATGAGAGAATGAGAGGTGAAACACTTCAAAGCTTTTGACCTCTTCTCTTCTCTTCTCTCTAGCTCTCTCTGAAGAATACTACTAAGCAAGTTTTAATTAGATGGAAGAAACACAACAACAACAAGAGCTGACACAAGAACAGATCATGGAGTTTAAAGAAGCCTTTTGTCTCTTCGACAAAGATGGTGATGGTTGCATCACTGCTGATGAACTTGCCACTGTGATCCGCTCATTGGATCAGAACCCAACAGAACAAGAGCTTCAAGATATGATCACTGAGATCGACTCCGATGGCAACGGCACTATTGAATTCTCTGAGTTTCTCAACCTCATGGCCAACCAAATCCAGGTTTAATTATAAAAATATAATAATTGAATTATTCATATTGGTTTTTGATACTAATTTATTGATTAGTTTTTTAATATTTTTGTTATAGGAAACTGATGTAGATGAAGAGCTGAAAGAAGCATTCAAAGTGTTTGACAAAGACCAAAATGGTTACATTTCTGCCAGTGAGGTAATCCATACTCCTTCTCTTAATTATGATTAAATAAATACTCATATCTCTCTTTTTTGTCTTTAAATTTTCCAAGTCTTCTAAACTTTTCTCAATTATAAAGAAAAATTAATTTAATGCATCTCTAGATATTTGTATTTAAAGTTAGATATGGTTCATCAAAGTATAATAGAACAAAATATCAATTTTATGAACTCCATTGCGTTTTGTTCATCACTCTAATTAATGATAGTACGTGCGCTAATTATGTTTTTAATCTATTCAATGATTGGAGGCATATTATTCGATATAGTTTTTTTTGTTAGATATAGTTGATTCGATATAGTATTATTCAATATAGTTCAGTATCTAAAATGGGTTATATGCTGAGTTCTGCAAAGCTGAGTTACGTTAACCATTTTTTTTTCCATCTACGTTTTTTTTTCTTTGTTGTTGTTAAAAAAGCTTATTTTCCAACTACGTTAGCCAGTTTCTTTAAAAAAATATTTGATATGTTACTCTACTGGTGAAGTTAATAAGATAAAAGGAAACAAAAATTGATGACGCAAAAAAGGGGAAAATTAGGTAAAGGATAAATTCAGCTAGGCTATAGTTAGAATTTTATTTCATACAACAAGGCTACACGATATTTCGAGATTTACTAGAGATCCTTAGGTATTTTATAATATTTATTCGAAGTATCTGTTATATATGTGTGTGTGTATTTACTGACTTATTCAATTTTTATAAAGTTCATATTTGAATTTGGACAAGAAAATAACAACAAGATATTGCTGTTTAAATTTGTAGTTAATTAATTAAAAAAAATATCTGTCTTGCGTCGTAGAAAGCTAAATTGTTTGAGGATTCGAGCTAGCTGGCATTATGACTTTTTGAAGATGACGAGGTCAAAAGAAATATTTAAAAATATAGATAACATTTAGTAAAATGTGTGTATGATTTGGTTTATTGGGCAGATCACATGTCTCACCTAGTGTAAATATACTAAATACTATACAGTATGTTTATATATTCTTTTCACACTCGTTTTTTTTTCTTAACCGTTTATATTTACTTCATACGTTTTTTGGTCCAATGTAGTTCAGCATTTCTGCTCTTGGAATATAAATAAGAACATAAGAAAGAATAGTATTCATCTATTACAATAGTATTCATACGGATAATATACTCCGAGTCCGAGACTCAAGTTTTCTTGTGCATTGGCCATGATCTATGCTTAAAGATAAACATTAAAAATCATTAGTTATATAATCATCATAATTTTGATATATAATTACAGTTGAGGCATGTGATGATCAATCTTGGGGAGAAGCTAACAGATGAAGAGGTTCATCAAATGATAAAGGAGGCAGATTTGGATGGTGATGGCCAAGTCAATTATGATGAATTTGTTAGGATGATGATGACCAATGCTTAAATCCTTGATCACTTTTACTCTTCGTTGTATTATATTTTATAAATTTGTTAATCGCTTTTTTCAGAATATCGTATTTCACTTTTCCAATTAAATTTATCTTATGCTTTCATATTCAATTGAACAAGTTGATATTTTTTTTGTTGGCTTGTGAATTGTTAATATGCATCTGCCATCTGGTATAGTGTGTTTCTTTCAAAATTGTTGTAGCATTTTTTATTGAAAAATTTAATAAAATTGAGTATTTATATATTCTTTGCCTATTTTATACAGGAAATATAAAACTAAAGAGTTTTTTTAATAGAACATAATATTCTTTAGAATTTCCTAATATCTCTAAAAAGTGTTAAATCGTTAGATGTAGTCTAATGGTTTGTGTGCTAGTGTTTGTCTCAGCACCCAAATTTAAATATATGGCATCATGCATGTTATTGATCCGAAAATATAGCAAGCGTTTGGATTAATCAGAAATTTGATCGATTAGCTGAAAATCTAGCTGATTAATTGGAATATTCAGAATTAGTTAATTGCCTAAATGGCCGTTTAATGGATTAATCTACTTTAGTTTAAGCATTAAGATACTCGAGCTGTAAATATAAAACGCTTAGTGGTACAATCATACTCATATTTAAATTCATAAACCTCATAAATTGTACTCGTCTTCTATAAATGCCTCCTTGTGATGATGTTAGCTTGATGTTAAGTTTGTCCAAACAATCGAGTGCATGACTTTGACCAAGAAGACAAGAAATATATCGTTTGTTTACATTGTTAAGTAAGAAGAAGCAATAGAGCCCACTGGGCTAAAACCTTAGTCCTCACTCCATCTTGTTCTTATTTTTGGCAGCAGCCAAAAATTCATCTTGTTTTAATACCCGACTAATCTCTTCGGGTGAGTGTAGCCATCGAATAGTCCACTCATCGAATTTTCTAATAGGCCTAAAGCATGACACCAGTTCGACTGACAAATGAGAGTGATTTAGATAGAGTTATTTTCTTTACTGTATTTTATATTTCGCTATGAATGTTGGTTGTTTATAGAATTCAAGATTTTTACAATCTTTTCATCTTAATTATTAAAAAAATTGATTTAGAGAATTCTTAGAAATACCACATTTTGTTTCTCTTTTTTTTTTAAACCAAAAATGTATCAATCTTTGATTTATGTGGGATTACTCACTATATTTCAGTTATCGTACTACTCCATTCACGAGTCCAAATCATATCAAACCAATAGGTTATATTTCAATCCTGGTGGTAAACCGGTTTGGTAAGGACTCACAAAGATGATTGCGAAGTAAAGAACGTCACCAAAATATCAAACTCGTAAGTCCAAGATCTGTTGTCTCTAGAACTTAAACATAAGAAATAAATTAACAAAATCTTTTTCATAATTGAGCGGTTTTGGTTTTCAAAGTAAAAGAGAAAGAAAGAGTCTCTTCTTCTTCTTATACAACGAATCTGATACAAAAAAATGTTGATCAGAGACCATTTGTCTTTGAATCTTGAGAGTACATCACAACGTGATGAGGTTTTTAGTCCAAGACTCCAAATGCTGCTAAACAGAAAAATCGTGATGTTGTATCTTGTGATTTAGATCACATCAAGTACTACAGAATTAAGAAATAGAGTATCGGCTCTTCACAATAATTTCGTTCACCGTTCTATTATTTTTAGGAATTGTATTTTAAAAATTTTTCTGTATCATTCTTTTTCAATTTATCAAGAGGTAACATTTTCCTTGGCCATTTTGAAAGAGTTAATTTTCATTTAGGGTCGAATTGCAACTTGGTTATTTGTTATTGACTATAAGTTATATTAGTCAATAATCGTTTCTAAGATTCTTAACGTACGTTGACTAGAGTCTTAAAGAGTTAAAAGTTATTGACCACTTTTAATTAGATTACAGTATTACACTCGATGACAACAACTTCAAAAGACTAGGTTTGACCAAAAAAGAAAACAAAAAAACAAATTCACAAATTAGAATTAATTTTTTAATTTAATCCATGAATAATCATAGTCAAATATTAGAATTGATTTGTGAACTAATTCTAAATAAGACTCTCTAAAAAAGCAGAAGAGAGATCATGAAGATTGAAACTATTCATGTTGTTTTCAAGAACCATTCAATAATTAATCTTTTAAGAATGTTATCCAGCATATGAAAGTGCAATGACAACCGTTATTATAATTTGAAATGCATTCGAAATTCACACGTATCACACGTAATTAAATATTTTTGAAGAAGTTATCAATTCAATTCCTTAAGCACGAAACAAAGAATATTTTATATACTACATATGTATAATTATAAAGTAGGCATGTCGATATACCAGCTATTCGCCGACTGTTAGATAAACTCACCTAAACAAACACGGACTAAACACACATTATACGTATCCTAATTTCTATCTTGAAAAAAAAATACAAGTCATAAGTGTTTTCTTTAAAATATTAATCACGTTGACCATTATGGTCCAGGTCATGTTGACTACTATTGAGTCATTGACCCAGATGTGTTTCCCCAAGGAAAACTCGAAACTGTTTCGACATGCTGCTTCTCAGAAAATTCACTGTTCACTTTGATCAAATTCCAATATATTTTTTATGAAAGAGACTTGTAGATTTCGTAGAAGACTATATCTTTTTCCCCCAAAGCGTTTTGAGTCTTTTTACCCAAACAACAATTTACTTGTTTAGTAAGAAACCTTATAAATAGATATTTATCCAAAACAAAACTTACAAATAGATAAATAAATGACAATAAATTTTAGTTTCTTTACTAAGCGAATACATTTTACAATCGCATAAATTAAAACATTTTATAAACATAACATATTCCCCTATAAATCTAATTGAGTATAAATATCTAACAAAAATATCTACTTTAATTTTTGGTTAATTAAATAATTTAAAATATGTGACTTTATTTTATTAATTAATGGTTTTATAACGGAAGTTTATGTTTTGAAGTTATCTCTTTTCACATGTTTTCATTTATATAAATTAACTTTATTGATTCGTTCATTAAAACATTAAGATTTATTTATTAAATAAGCTATTTAATTAGGTGAATGTCACGTTCGACGTGTGTTACCAAGAAACTTCGTGGATGTATCTGAAACCGCCTCGTGAACAAACTTATAAAACCAATGCTCATTGCATCGAAATTGTTACCTCAGCTCTTATAAATCATTTTGCATTCTCATATTCCTATACATCGCTTTCACAGATAAATTTTTTACAGTTTCCTGTTTTGTTAATCTCTCCGTGTCGGTTTAGCAATTCCGGACCAAAACCAAAAACCAAATGCAAACAAACGTTCCTGATCATGCAGAGAAGAAGAAGAAAAAGTCGGTGGACGTCGAGGTTCTTCTAAACCTCCCCAAAACCCGAACAAAATCTAACAAGAAATGGCAATTAGCATTCATCAAGATCTACTGTTCAAGAACTCTCCTCAACTGTGCCAAACACGCAATCTCAAAACCCGGTTTGTTCCCTCGTTCTATTTCTTACACCACCATTGATCTTGATCATAATCAACATCATCACCATCATGAAGAAGACTTCAAGATCGATACCGAAACCCTAAACGATCTCGTCAAGAACAAGAACCAAGACAAACTCAACTCTCTTGGTGGTCCTAAAGCCTTAATCTCATTTCTCAAAACAAACACACGTCTAGGAATCAACGAAGACCCCGAAGAGATTCAACAAAGACGTTCAACGTACGGTTCCAACACATACACAAGACAACCATCAAAGAGTCTAATCTATTTCATAATCGAAGCTTTCAAAGACCTAACGATTCTAATCCTTCTCGGCTGCGCAACGTTATCTCTCGGCTTCGGTATCAAAGAACATGGATTAAAAGAAGGATGGTACGATGGAGGAAGTATATTCGTAGCTGTGTTCTTAGTCGTAGCTGTCTCTGCGATAAGCAACTTCAGACAGAACAAACAGTTCGATAAACTCTCTAAAGTAAGTAGTAACATAAAGATCGATGTTGTTAGAAACGGACGTCGTCAAGAGATTTCAATCTTTGACATTGTCGTTGGAGATATCATTTGTTTAAACATCGGAGATCAAGTTCCAGCAGATGGAGTATTCGTTGAAGGACATTCATTACACGTTGATGAATCAAGCATGACTGGAGAAAGTGACCATGTCGAGGTTAGTTTAACCGGAAACACATTCTTGTTCTCCGGTACTAAAATAGCTGATGGGTTTGGTAAAATGTTAGTTACTTCCGTTGGAATGAACACAGCTTGGGGACAAATGATGAGTCACATCTCTCGCGACACGAACGAACAAACGTCTAGATAAGCTTACTTCTTCTATAGGTAAAGTAGGATTGTTAGTAGCGTTCTTGGTTCTTTTGGTTCTGTTAGTTCGTTATTTCACTGGAAGTACTAAAGACGAAAGCGGGAAGCGTGAGTATCAAGGAAAGAAGACGAAAAGTGATGAAATCGTGAACGCGGTTGTTGAAATGGTTGCGGCTGCGGTTACGATTATTGTAGTTGCGATACCTGAAGGATTACCATTAGCTGTGACATTAACATTGGCGTATTCGATGAAGAGAATGATGAAAGATCAAGCTATGGTTAGGAAGCTTTCAGCTTGTGAGACTATGGGTTCAGCAACGGTTATATGTACCGATAAAACCGGTACGTTGACGCTTAACCAAATGAAGGTAACTGATTTTTGGTTTGGTTTAGAATCAGGATTAGTTTCTTGTTCTTCAAGAGTTGTTGAATTGTTTCATCAAGGAGTTGCGATGAACACTACTGGGAGTGTTTTTAAGGCTAAGTCAGGAACAGAGTCAGGAACAGAGTATGAGTTCTCAGGTAGTCCAACGGAGAAAGCGATTTTAAGCTGGGCGGTTGAAAAATTGAAGATGGATATGGAAGAAGTGATTCAAGAACATGATGTTGTTCATGTGGAAGGTTTTAACTCAGAGAAGAAGAGAAGTGGTGTCTTGATGAAGAAGAAGAATGGGGAAAGCAATAATGTTGTTCATTGGAAAGGAGCTGCTGAGAAGATTCTAGCTATGTGTTCAACGTTTTACGATGGTTCTGGAGTTGTGAAAGAGATTAAAGAAGATGATAAGATTCAGTTCGAGAAGATTATTCAATCTATGGCAGCTAAATCTCTTCGTTGCATCGCTTTTGCGTATTCAGAAGATAATGAAGATATCAAGAAGTTGAAAGAAGAGAGATTGAGTTTACTTGGGATCGTTGGGATCAAAGATCCATGTAGACCTGGAGTGAAGAAAGCTGTAGAGGATTGTCAATTCTCCGGTGTGAATATCAAAATGATCACCGGAGATAACATTTTCACGGCGAGAGCTATCGCTGTTGAGTGTGGGATCTTGACACCTGAAGATGAGATGAACAGAGAAGCTGTGTTGGAAGGAGAAGAGTTTAGAAACTATAGTCAAGAAGAAAGGTTAGAGAAAGTCGAAAGAATCAAAGTAATGGCGAGATCTTCACCTTTTGATAAGCTTCTAATGGTGAAATGTCTCAAGGAGTTAGGTCATGTTGTAGCGGTTACAGGAGATGGTACTAACGATGCACCGGCTTTAAAAGAAGCTGATATTGGACTTTCTATGGGGATTCAAGGTACAGAAGTTGCGAAAGAGAGCTCGGATATCGTGATTCTTGATGATAACTTCGCTTCTGTTGCAACGGTTTTGAAATGGGGAAGATGCGTGTACAACAATATTCAGAAGTTTATTCAGTTTCAGCTAACTGTGAATGTGGCAGCTCTTGTGATTAACTTCGTGGCTGCGGTTTCGGCTGGAGAAGTTCCTTTGACTGCGGTTCAGTTACTGTGGGTGAATCTGATCATGGACACACTTGGTGCATTGGCTTTAGCTACAGAGAAACCAACTAATGACCTAATGAAGAAAAAACCGATAGGGCGAGTCGCACCATTGATCACAAACATCATGTGGAGGAATTTATTGGCTCAGGCGTTTTATCAAATTTCTGTGCTCTTGTTGCTTCAGTTTAGAGGAAGATCGATCTTTGATGTGACTGAGAGAGTGAAGAACACTTTGATCTTCAATACCTTTGTGCTTTGTCAGGTGTTTAACGAGTTTAACGCGAGGAGTTTGGAGAAGAAGAATGTGTTTAAAGGGTTACACAAGAACAGGCTATTCATTGGGATTATAGTTGTGACTGTGGTTTTACAAGTTGTGATGGTTGAGTTTCTCAAGAGATTTGCTGATACTGAGAGGTTGAATTGGGGTCAATGGGGGGTTTGCGTGGCGATTGCGGCTGCATCGTGGCCTATTGGATGGTTAGTGAAGTCTGTTCCGGTTCCAGAGAGACGCTTCTTTAGCTACTTGAAGTGGAAGGAGAGATCATGAAAGAGGCTCTTGATTTGATCTTTACATTGTTATGTATATATTATAATGAAGCATTGATTTGTTTTTCTCTTTTATGTTTTTAATAAGATTGATTTAATTTCATTGAAAAGAGTTTTTTTACATAGCACTCAGATTTACAATCTTTAGAACGGGCCTAGATTGTTTCCTTCGATGTTGGCTAAAACAAGATTCTTGGTTGCTTTCTCGGTAACAAAGTCATCGAGTAAGCGAACGAGTATCGCTCTGTGGAGCATGATACCCAGAGGCGTGCCTTAAGGGTTAGCAAAAAGGCTTTTGCCTTAGGCCTCCAAATTTGTAAAATATAGTGTATTAGAGTGGTTTTTAGGGGTTTTAGATTACATGTAAGATCCAAGATCATTTCTCCAAATCATTTTTAATCAGATTTTTTCTAAAGTTTAGATTAAAATAATATTCTAAATTGAAAACTAAGTTTTGTGAATTTATAATAACTTATTTGGTTTAAGTTATACAAAACAAAAAAAAATCAAAAATCAAAAATCCCAATTAGTTTTAGATCCAAAGGGTTTTGGATCTTCCGTTTTGATAACTAGTAAGTCGATTTCCTTTGTTTCTTTTATACTTGTTTTAGTTTATTCAGTTTTGTTTACCAAGAAACTCTAGTCTTTGTTAACTTGTACTTCATTTATACAATAACTTTGTTTATAATAATGTTGATTTGATATATTATTACATTTATTTTATCAAACAAAATTATATTGGAAATGCCACATTTTTAAAATTCGCCTCCTCTATGTGCCTGGGCACGGATCTGATGATACCGTTCGCTTTCGTGTCCATATCTTCAGCTGGAATTGTAACATCCTATGGTAATTTAACTTTGAGGAACATTTTTTCCAAACTTGAAACTGTAAACAACATTCAAATAACAAATCACAACAAATGTCAAGCGTTTTTTTTCAAGTACTCTATAACATGGGTATGAAGTGAAATGAGCTAATTAATCAAATAAAAGGAGAAAATCTGAGTCAGAAGTAGTAATGACACTATGTTTGAAGATTATGCAAGCTAATCAAATTTTACCAAAATGATCAGTCAATAGTCAAAAAAAATTTCAGGCATTTAGGAAGCTGTACCTTGAATTAACCGGAATAACAAACCGTCAATGAAATAACTCCGGCAATAGTCACTGATCCACGAACCGTCGGAGAAGAAAACCGTCGTCATAGTAAACGAATGAGACCTGTGTGTTTTGGTTAGTTTAAAAATTAATAGGCCTGTGAAGGCCCATTAATTTGAATGGACCATACATAAATCATCTGTTTTGTTTGAAACACCTAAATTTTTTGGACTCAATAGTATCACTTCATCGACCAAATTTAGAAACTGTGGTTCAAAAACAAATCTGAAAAAGTTTACACCTCAATTTTGATTTTCGAATGGAATGTATACCGATCAGTTTAGAATGAAATAAATTAATTTACATAAAAAAATTGAAGATTCTTATAATTTGTATTCACATATAGATCAACAAATTTATTATATAACTTTATGTTTAAGTTTTTAATCTCACGAAAATTTGTGAAGTATAGTAGTTTCATTTTTTCTTTTAATTTTGATTATTGATCTATTTTGTGCGAATACAATTTCATATTATAGTCCGGAAATCAATTTGCGAGTCGCTATAAAATTCTATTTAGTTGAAGTTAAAAAAATACCAGCGTGTACAACATACCAATATTTTATAAATCTTATAAACAGTGTTACAATCTCCGGTACATAATCAAAATCAAAATAGTTCATGAATAGTGTATATAATAAACACACCTGAAAATATACTTATCAAACGGAAAAGGTTTTTTTTTCTTTTCAATTTTGTTCAGCGTATTTACTTGTGAAAACACAACATGGAACACATGAATATATATACTTATCAAATAATTTATGGATGTTACATGAAGTATAATGTGTAATATCCGCAACATGAAAACCTTTCCACTTTTATTTTTCTTATGATAACAATAAATTTGAAGGAGATTTTTGTTTTCCATAATATAATCAGTGGCAGAGCCAAAATAATCAATCATGGGATCATAATAATAATTTAATGCATAAATAGTATCAAAACCAAATCGAAAAGAAAGTTTGAGTGTATTGTTCTTTACTTTTTTTAGAAAAATGTGGCTCCATTCGAATTAGTTTTATGTTTTTGAATGTTAAAGTATATTGTTTGTTTCCTCCTTTAATTATAACTATATTTATTGATGTCTTTTTTATAAAATGTTTGCTTTCAAATTAGACAATCAATCCAAAAGTTATTTTTAATTAATGTGTGATTGATAAAAATGTAAAAAGAGAATGAGTTAACTTAAAATTGATTAGTAAAAGTTCTTTTAAAATAGTTTTTGTGTAACAAACTAAATAACTAAAAATATATAAAATGTTATCAAGCGGGGATAGTTCAGTTGTGAGAGCGTCAGACTGAAGATCTGAAGGTTGCATGTTTGATCCACGCTCACTGCATAATTGTTTTAAAACTTAAATTAAAAAATTGATATAGGTTAATTATCTTTTATTAAAATAAAAATAACTAGATTTAACTACTTTTATGTGTGGTAAAGATATTTTTACGATCGTAATTAGAATATATTTGGTGAAATAATATTTTCTAAGAAATGAATCATGGTGGTTTTCCTTTATTCTCAATTATGCACAAGTTTTGTTCAAATCTAGTAATATAGGCAAATCCAGATTTTTATTTTAAAAAATCTAGTTCCAACAAACAAATTGGTGTAACTTGAATCAAACTAGGAAATTAAATCAAATGGAACACAAATGCATTAAGAAATTTCTTCCATTTCGTAGTAAAATGTGTTTGACAACAAAGATCAAACCAAATGTAAGTCGGTTAAAATATCACATAAACGGAAGGATTAATTATATTTAGCACATCTCTAAATCCACATAACATATCACCATCAAGTGAAAATGAAATATTCATTAACATACATTTTTTTGACAAAGTGAGAATATTCTTACAGTTTTAAGTTGTTCAAACATATAGGCTGCGAATGGTGGTAACCAAAATAAGCCAGCTGAACGAGCTGAATAATGATGAATTGAACAAAAATGAGTGGAATAAGAAAAATAAGATGAATAAGCTGAATGAAATGAATATATTGCAAAAAAATAAAACTAACGCTAAATGGTGACATGTAGAGGAATATAGTTGAATATATAATAATATAATAACTTAATATTAATAGTATATATAATAATATCCAAAAATTATATAATTTAATATTGAAATTTAATAATTATAAAAAATATTTAACAAATAAATGAAGTAAAAATGGCTTCTAAATTATAAAGTCTTATTAGAATATAAATTCTTTATTGTAATTAATAAAAATAATTTTATTATTTGAAAAAAAAATCTAACGTTGATGACGAGAACCACGTCGACTTGAATACCATATTTGCTCAGCAATTTGATCACTCTAATACAATCTTCATATAATTCCCATCTTCTGTTTCTTCTTCCACTCTAACACTATTATCATTTGCATCATCACTCACATTTTGTTGTCCATCTGAACTATCATTTTCTTTTTCTCCTTCTTCAAAGTCAACATCTTCAATTTTGTGCCGGTGAATAAAATTATGAAGTCTCATCGTAGCAAATATTACACACCTTTGTACTCTAATATTATACCTTGAAAATTCATTTAAAGCACTCCACTTTTTTTTCCAAACTCCAAATGTTCGCTCGATAACTGAGCGAAGGGACGTGTGTCATCTGTTAAACATCTCCTTGCTATTCTTTGGCGGTTCACTATTGAAAAACTCTTGTAGATGATACCTTGTGCCAGTATTACTTTCTTTCTTGTATGGAGCCAAATACCCACGTTTGTTGGCATAACCAGAATCTACAAGGTAATATTGGCCTTCCAAAGGCGTAGGGAACATAGGATAATCTCGTATCGCTGTTGATAATACACGTGTATCGTGAGCTGATCCTGCCATACCAACAAAACAATATGTGAATAGCATATCAAAATCGCACATGGCCAAGCCATTGAGACTCGGATTTCCTTTGCGATTCAAAAATCGAATGGATTCTTGCCCTGGAGTCACCATAACAGGTATATGTGTCCCGTCTAAAGCTCCTATAAATCCACTAAAGTAAGGCCAATATCGTTTATCTTTTTGTAGACGGTTTGATATAGCGTCAAGCTCTTGTACAGTTCTGGGTCATATGTAATCCATAGCCATTCGTTCCATCGCTCCTAAGACTTCATGAAACTTCCGACCTACTGTCTCTTGTGCACGACCAAATCTTAGACCAATATCACCTTGAGTGTCATTCTGCCCACAAATGATGAGAAAGATTGCAACACTCTCATCGACAAACATATTTTGTGTCTCTTGTAAGCTATATTTCTCTTGTAATATTCCACACAAACGTTTAAATGCCACTCGACTCATTCGTATCAGCTTTTGACATGAACTTTCATGGCCATAGATCTGATCTTGAATCATGCGCCATCCTCTGCCTCTATCTTGAGTCATTGGTTCTTTGGAGAAAAATTTGCCATTATATTCAATCAAAGGGGAGATGTGGGTCTCAAAAATTTCAGCTTTTTAAGTAATATCAATTCTGTAATTTCTTCATCTGATAAATTTTCAATCCCACGGAGATGTAATTCTGCTATACGAAATTCCTGAAAAGAATAGCAAATAATATCATAAATATATTAAAATATAGACATTAATCAGGAAACAATTTTACTAAGCAAAAAAAAAATAGTAACAAGTGATCTATTAATCTAAAAAATATTTTATTGGAATTAACTATTTATTAGCAAGAGAACGAAAAATAATTTTAAATAATGCTAGATCTACGAAACTTTATTGAGTCTGGGGAGACAATCCAAGCAGAGTGGAGAAACTAGTCCCTGAAGAACTCATTTCAAACATTCTGTATCCAGGACAATAACTTGAAGAAGTATATTGCTTATTCCTGCCATTTGTGAATGTGTGGCTGGAACCGGAGTTGTGACGCTAGCTGGCCCTCTTAAATTGATAATGTCACATGGAAGACCATATCTATCAATCCCAACAAGTCTTTCCAAGAATTGAATTTTGTACTCTTCATTCCGTAGTTTCATAAATCCATCACGAACATCTTCGTCATTCATCAACAACCTATTTGCTTCCCACCAAAACTTTCCCATCTGTTCAACCGCCAAAAGTTCTAATTCAGCCAAAGCATCTCCAAAATTTGCTTTTGGATTATGTCGTGACCGTAAGACATCCAATAAACTTGTATGCGACTCTTCAAGCCGTTGAAATCCTGTTTGAACTTGAGTCTCAAAGTTGTTTCTTTTTCGATTTGGACGTCTAATAGTAGTCTTCCGAACACCCAAGTTTGATCTATTTATACGGGATGGAAAACTTTGTGCTTGCTCTTTAGTAGTGGGTGTCGGTGATGGACCATCTCTTGGAAATTCATCATCAGATGATAGCTCTAAGGGAATTTCACTCCCATTATCTTCTGAACCATCATCCACTTCTACATCATCATCGCTAGCTCCTTCATTTTCACTTTGTTGGAGGTGTACGCGGAGAGTGTGCGGCGAATAACGATCATCCTGCTCCACATCATGCTTACTATAAATCTCATCGAGTATTTCTTTGAATGGAAGAGGCTTGCTTTGCAGGACACGTACAAATCTTCAATTTTTTCCAAATTCCTAAAATATAATAAGTTATAAATCAAGTATTTATATATATAATAAATAAATATCATACGTTAACGTAATTCAACTCACCGCAATTTTGTCGTTCCACCAAAGCTCTGGCATATTTATCTTTCCGTTTATAACTGAAATACTGGTCCGATTGATTAGAATATTGTTAATATGCCACAAAGTCCGCATATAGTCGATTCTATTTTTCATCTCCGGCTTCCCAGTCAACTTTTCTCCAGTCCTTTCATAAAACTTTTCCTCAATTCTTTTCTTGCCAGGATTATCAGGTATTCTTACGGCATAGTTTTTTCCTTTTAGCTCGTTGTTTACGAGTTCGAGAAAAATTTTGGTAAATCTAGGACTCCATACATACTGATGTAATTTAAAGTGTATGAGCTAAACAAATATATGGTGATATATATATATATTCAAAATTAAATAGAACGAGGTATTAGTGTTACCTTAGGTTCATCGGTGGATTTATCCTTCCCCTTTGATCGTTCGGGTTCATCAGTTGATTTACCCTTTCCCTTTGATCGTCCTCTAGTAGCTGTGTGTCCATTTTTGCTTCTCATATTTCTGATTACAAAAAGTTATCTGCTATAGAAGAAGAATACGTAAAAAACTAGTACAAATGGTTACCTTTCACTCATGGTTTTTGTTTTTGGGAAAAAAATGTTTACTTCATAGCTTTTTTTGTGTGAAGAATTTGTTTGCTATACCTAGTATATTTATAAGAAAAGAACGTTGGTTATTATCATAAAAAAAAATTGAATTCAAAATACTCAAACGATTGAGCTGATTTTGTGTGTTAGATTTATTTTTAGGGATTACATAATATTCAAATTTGAGCTAATATAGTATTTGACCATTTCAAAGATTTTCTAAACAAAATAATTTCAGTGATATTTACGTAAATAAATATATATATATATACATATATGTATAATTTAGATTTTTTTAAATAAATATTTTGTAGGTAAAATCATTTAAGCTGTCATTTTGTTAGGTTTTGTTGTTTTGTTTGGGAAAATCAAATAATGGAGAATAAATAAATAAATATATATATATATATATATAATTTGAGGAAAAAATAAATTTATTAAGAATTTTCAATCGTTCAACTCATTCAGCTCCTATTTCGAGGATGAACAATTTTCAGCCAAAACAACATATTTTTCAGCTACTATATGGGTCCCAATAAAAATGGGATGAATAACAATTTTAAGCAAATGGTGCAATTTTAAGCAAATGGTGCAATTTTAGTTGAATAGAGTTGAAAAACATGTTCAACTCATTCATCTTATAAAAATATGTCTACCATTTGCAGCCATAGTGTTCTTCATCAATTTCTTCATCTTCATCAAACTACTTATGCTCTTTTCCATCGGAATTTATGGATGACATACGAAAGTCCTCGCAGAAGCGCGCAAAAGAGGTTGTTAATAAAAAGCAAAGGCTTATGTAATGTCGGTTTATTCAGTTAACTAGTATTTATTTCCAAAAGAAAATATAAATTTAAAAGAGTTAAAATTGGTATAACGAACGGGCCAATTGTAAGCCCAGAAAGGCCCATATATGATCGGAGGCAAGCAAGGTCGCCTTCGGCCTGACATGAATCAATCAGTAAGTTTGCAGAGGAGAGGATGGTGGTTTCTCCGGGACTGCTCACAAAGGGTTCAGGTGACTAATCGACGATATACTTGCTCACTGCTTCTGTCTGATATTGGTTCTTAATCTATCTTCGGTTTTGGTTCATAGGTATAATCCGATTGGCTCATCCCCAAATTCCATCACACCGGATTCAAAGATGCAATTGGTTGGGAATCAGTAGCTACAAGTTTTCTGGGGATACGGTAATTTACCTTGATTATTTATGTGTCACCAAGCTTTTCAATTAGCTCTGAGACACCTTGTTTGTAGAGTATCAATGGGAGAGTCAGTTATAAGCAAGTGGGTGGCTATGGCACAGTATCTGTAGATGTCGCTCGTCAAAGTTGGAGCTCTCATAAGGAGCTACCCGAAGAAGACCCACCCTTATGGCTGAGCCTTGTTAGGGACATTTTCTGGTATTCAATTAAATTCTCTCTCAGTCAAGTCTGAATGTTGCATTGCGTAGCTTTTCTTCAATCTTGTCTTTTGTTTTCTTTTGAAAAAGGAGCACGAGATCTCTCTTCTCTTTCATGGCTGAGCAACCAAGTCAGCTCAAGTACATAGAGTGGCCAAGTTTTACAACCACAGTATGTGCTCTCTCTCTCTCTCTCATTTGCTTTTACATACATATGAGATTGAGATAGAGAGTGCAGTTTTAATTGTTTTGTTTATTGTTTTTGGGAACAGCTCAAGACTGCGACACTAAGTCTGTGTCTGGTAGCCGTCTTCATTGTTGCGCTATCATCGGTGGACTCTGCTCTTTGTTACATATTGGCTGTGATATTGAGGAAATCCCCATGAGGAAGGGGAAGGCAACTCCAATGTCATTTGTCGCTTGAAGACCTTTGTAGTCTTGGTAGGTTAATCATAATGTTGATGTAGAACGAATCAAAGTATTCTTGTTTGTACTAAAGATTTCAAGTTCAACTTTTTAATACTCAAGTCCAATCAAACTCTGGTCTAGTATCTAGATTGATAATTGGTACATAATAAGTAGAAGTAACCATAATAATCTAACATGTAGGTTTACAAATAAGAAAAAAAGATGATAGTGAGAATATAGAGCTTGTTTGTCTGTTGATAGAGGGGAAGAAGCTACTTGAGAACAACAGCAGCGTTGCGTATGGAGAGATACTGGTGGACTTGGTCGGCAGAAAGTGACCGGACAGTCTTGAAAACATGCGTATTTGCATACCGCAGATTTGTTCTTGGATCCACATACGGTGCCTAAACCAGAATGTTAGATTGAGTTGTTAAAAAGGGGTGATCTCAATATCTTAAAAGCTTTACCTCATAAAATGTCGGAATTTGAAATCAAACTTAATAGGGATTTGGAATTGAATTCCAATTGAAAATTCGAAAAGTACCATTTGTTTTAAATTACTTTTGGAAAACTAACCTTACAAATGATCAAATAAAAATTTTGATACTTTTTAAATTTTTGTGAAAGTATTTTCTTTTTGCTAAAATGCAGCATCTCCACAATCTCATTTTTTATACAAACAATTTAACCATCCAAACCCAATTAAATTATTAAAATTAAATAATTCAGTTAATTTGTAATTAAAGACACTAGGTGCATTGGCTTAGCTATTTATCAAACCTCTTTGCTTTTGGTGCTTCAGTTTAGAGGAAGATCGATTTTCGATGTGACTGAGAAAGTGAAGAACACTTTGATCTTCAACACCTTTGTGCTTTGTCAGGTGTTTAACGAGTTTAATGATTGGATATTTATTTAACTACCTGTTCAGAAAATACACTCTTTATATGCAGAAATTGATTTGATTTTTTATTAGTGTATTTTGAAATCATAATCACAAATCGTTTCATATGGTACAAGTTTCACCGTACGGTGGTTTGGTCCAAATATTACACAGTACAAACTTTGGTAAATTGCGAAAAAAGAAACAGCCTTTCTAGATTTTATTTGAAAAAAGGTCCGGCCAGATTTATGTATAAAATAATGACTGTTCCCACAAACACAAAACGGTACAAATTTGAAACGAACGAGAACCAAAAGACAAAGTATTGGCTTGTGTCTTAAGCCGAAACCGGTTCTGGTAGTCTACCATTATCTGCTGGAGTCAAGCTCTCATAGTAATCAACTAGAACTTTCCATCCACTTGGGCACATGAAACCATCCGGAGGGTTTTCATTGTTCTTTGCTAATGTGCGCATCTGAGATTCGAAAAAACACACACAAAGATCAGAAGACCATGACGAATTTAACAATGTAGTATTTGTTTTGGGGACTGGTAGATTCTTATTACCTTAGTGCCGGAAATGAACAAGAAATCTTGAGGCCTTGACGGATCGAAGAAAGCCATCTTGCCTTGCGTCTTGTCATATGCAGCAACCTGATATTGAAACCAAATAAATCAGAACTCAACATTACCGAACAAAAAGTGTAAATCTTTGAATTGGGTTTGGATTTTAATGTACCCTGAAAGGAAGGATATTGAGTCGTTCGAGTCCAGGCGCCATGCTTAATACTTTCTTTCCATGATCAGCGTCGTAAAGATCACGTTTCTCTACAGGATGACCCATCCCAGCTGGATCACGACCCACAATGTAAAAGTTAGCACCAGCATTGATTCTAGCCTTTGCGTGCCACTGCACTTCGGTTGGACCAGCGTAATGCATAGGAGACGGGAATATTGAAACCACAGTAGTCTCTGGATCAAGAACACCATCCTCTAGCACCTGTTTTAGTATCATAAACCCATTTAGAATACAGTAATGTTGTTGCTTTCAATCAGAGACGCAATCAATAATAAGTCTTTTTACCTTCTCGTGCTGCTTCATCCTCCAACTAAGAGGAACATCATCAGCCTTAGTATACCCTCCTAACGGATGAAGCAAAAGAATAGGATTCTTATATCCCATCTCAAGAAGTCTCCTACGAGTATCAGTCATAAGAAGAGCATGACCATTATGAACCGGATTCCTCAACTGAAAAGCGAAAACAGCATCCGCACCACGCTTCTCTAACTCTTTACGAAGCTCAGCAGGCGATAGCCTAAATCGATCAAGCCCATCATTGTACTTAACAGGCTCAAGAACTTCAAGATCACCACCAATGAGCCAGTTTCCAGCATTTGTTATTGCTTCTTCTACATATGGCAAACCTGGTGCTGTTGTACCCCAAGTTCTAGCTATCCTTTCTTCTTTTGGATGCTTATAAATCTCAATGCTGATCAAGAAACCATAAACAAGCTTCAGCAACAAATCTAACATAGCCTATAAATCTCAATGCTGATCAAAACCATAAACAAGCTTCAACAATGAATCTAAATAGCCTATAAATCTCAGTGCTGATCAAAACCATAAACAAGCTTCAATAACGAATCTATTTAGCCTAAGTTCAATTAGATCTTAGTCTAGTTCAATCATGAATCTATTATTGGCTAATAGCTAGGTACAAAATCAAATTCAAAACGCAGTTTCTTCCCCAATAATCTATGATTCTGAACTCGAACTTTGTAAATTGAGGATTGAAGAAACTTACTCGTTAAGGATCGCGAGGGGATTACCATCGGAATCAACAAGAGCGACACGTTTAGACTCGCCGATTAGGGCTTTTTGTTCGTCGTCAATAGCGAGAACAATCGGCACCGACATATTGACGACGGAGCCGTCGTCAAGACGAAGCGAGTTGAAATGAAGAGTTTGGAGGAACTCGGATTCTCTCATGAAACCTCCGAGTGGACTTGCCCAGCCTTCGCTTAATACGTGCATCCATTGCAAGTCAATCGCCGTCAATACCACACGTGGCAGCTCAGCCGCCTCGTGTTTCTTCTCCCGCCGCCGTGATTCTTCCACCATGAGCTCAATTAGCTTCCCGCCGTCAGGCGCGATTAATCCAGCTCGGATTGCTACTTTTCCTCCTCCGCCGCGACGGCGTAGCGAGGGGAAAGAAACGGCGGCGAAAGGGAGAGCATCGGAGTTTGGAGATTTGGTTAGTGGTTGAGAGAGGAAAGGAGTTTTGCTTAAGACGGCAGCCATGGAAGCCATTTTTGAAATAGCTATGGCTGCTTCAAGGCTTCAAGCTTTAAGCTCTCTAATGGAAGATAGAGAGATTTGGAAATGAAAATTTGTTATTGTGTGGTTTTTATAGACTTAAGGACCGTAACTGTGAATATTATTATGTACCTGGACACTGATTAATTAATTTTTAGTATATAGTGTGTGATTAAATAATTATAGAGTGACATAAATTATAACGAGGTTACCTTTATTGGTATAGTGTAGAGTCATCAATTGTATATAATTAAATATTTTAAATTATTTTAGCTAAAAAAGTAGAAATCATATTTTCTTAGAGAAAATAATTATTTACATAAGTTTTTCTTTTTACATGAATAAATTAATTTATTTTTTTATATTACAATTTTATTATTAATATATTAAAAATTTATACCACATCAAGTAGTTTTGATTCCATCTTCTTGTTTGTTTTTTTCATTCTCGTATGAAATAAGTCTTAAAAAAATATTTGGGATCGAATCCGACCCAAGAAGAGATATCAAACCAAAATCTAAACCAACAAAAACCCGAATGAGTCATAAACTTATATATTCGAAAAAGTGAACCGAGAATCGAATAGATACCTGAAATACTCAGAATACAACTATATACCCAAAATTAATAATAATATATAAACTTGATAATTATAAACCTAAAAATATCAATTATTTTTAGACAGAAATAACCAAAATACCCAAAATAACCAAAATATTTGAAAATTCTTAGTTATATTTCAAACTTTATTCAAAATCAAATTTAATTCATTTTTCCTATATTTTGTGTATTTGAAACTGACTCAAACTCTGATGGAATCAAATCGAACCAAAAATTATAAATACTCAAACGGATAAGTGGCTTCTAAACCCGATAGACTTAAACCAAACCTGAACGCTCAACCATAGACAAAAAAAATATTTAATACCTAACCAAATAGAATAGTAAATTATGTTGGATTATAAAAAATCAAATTTTTTTTATTCAAATAATTAGAAGTGTGTAAAAAAGTTATTGGAGTTTAAATAATCGAAATATCTAAATTTGAAATGATTTTTTTAATTTTATTGAAGTAAATACATATTTTAGAGAAAATATAAATTAAAAAGAATATACATTTTATTATTTAATTTTTTCGTTGGTTTTTCTTTTCGATTAAGGAAAACAAAAATAATAAAATAATTTCTACATGTTAGAATCTTATCGATAAAATAATTAGAAGCGTGTTAGATTTTTTATTGGAGCTTAAATAATATGAAAAACCTAAAAATCTAAATATGAGAAGAAAAAAATAAATTTTATTAAATTTTTAAGTTTAAAATCTAAAATCTAAAAATCTATTTTTCTGTTGGGTTTTATCTAAATATTTATTTTAATATGTAATCTTGATAATCATTTTTTATTTCAAATAATTAGAAACGTGTGATAAAAAAATTTATTAGATCTTAAATAATATAAAATCTAAATTTGAAAAGAAAATTTAAAATTTTATCGAGATAATATAATTTAATTTATATTAGAAAATATAAAGTTAAAAGTTATCTATTTTATTATTTAATTTTTTTTGCTGGTTTTCCTTTTCTATTTAGGGAAATAAAAGTAACATAATATTTGTTATATGTATCAAAATCTCATCGATCGAGCGACACGTGTCATAATCTCGTTAATTATAATTTTGACATATATCGGCTTCTCGGGAATGCAATCCAATTTTATATAATAATAAAAAGTTTTTGTTCTGTTTTTATTTAACGGGAATTAATTTCATTTTGAGACTTAAAATACTTTATAATTTTTAATTGAATAGGTGACATGTACATAATGGGTTTTTTTTAATATGAACGAACACTAAGCTCATAATTTGATCGACATTATTTATCCGTTTCAAACTTCAAATACATGAAATTTTAAAACAAAATTTTCCCGTGATTTTCCAATTGTGTTATGGTAGAATGTAGATGATGCAGTTCTTTCATATTCCCATGCCAATGGGAAAGTTCAAATATTCAAAAACATATTTTCTAATTTTACGTAATCGGACATAGTATTAGATAAGAAATCCTCAGATTTAAAACAGTAATAGACTAAAAAGTCATTTTAAAAGGCCAAATATTAAATAGTTAAGGAAATAAAAAAGAATTAAAAGTTAGGAAAGGTGAGGTCAGGCGATGGACCGATGCTACTGTTGAATATATCCAAGAATATGGTCAGGTTCGACCACCATCAATTTGCTAATGACATAAACACCACTTGCTAATAGAATATTAACACCACTGCCACGTCACATCACGAATATTTGTTTCCTTGCATATACTTTTTTCGTTTTTTATAATAATATTATGAGTAAAATCCAATCTTACAACAACAACAAAAATGGATAACACGACATATCAACCGTAGAAACTAAACCCTTTGCGAAAACATTTTGGTGCTTTGTGAAACAAAACAAAAAAACTGACTGCTACAATATATATTGCCAAATAAGATTTTCAAAGCTAAACTTTCAAGTTTATAGAAAAAATTTTAACGTGAAATATTGTAGAAAAGATTTTACATTTCGCCGACTTGTTGACTTATACTAATTAGACTAGAGCTACTCAGTTTTGACCTGACCAGACTAATCTTGATCCTTGACCCCGAAGTTGCCACGAAATTATCTGTATTTTCTAACTTTCTTATATATATGTAAACATATATGATAGTGATGATGCTACTGTTGGACACGTGGTAAATATCATCGAAACAGAAAAGTCGGTAGCTGAATAATCCCCTAATTAATCAATCTTTCACATTTTTATCATTTTTTTTTCAAGTACTCCGATTAGTTAATACATATTAGTTTTTTTTCAAACTCATTATATTTGATTTGAGATTTAACCTGTTAGAAGTACAAATCATCGTACGAGGAACATAATACATATACAAAATCATTTAAGGATATCTATTAACCTCTTAAAAGAGGGAAAAAAACAACATTCCGAGTATAATAAATATTGAATCCGTGTAGTTAAGAATCAATAATATTCAAACACACAGATCAAAAGAAATCCACTAATTAAATATTATTGTTTTCGTACTAATCCAATTCAGAATATATTCGTAGGAGGCGGAGTATGTATAAAGCTACTATTAATTATTGCATTCGAGATTTTATGTTAAGTATTATTTATTTAAACTTTAGGTTAAAACAAAACATTTGACTAATTCTGTTTTAACTTATGTAAATCTTTAAAGAATTGGATGATGTAGGGCTTGATCAGTTTGTTGGTGGCTGGGACCATCACATTCAACATGTGTCAAATAAAACACTCTTGATCGACCTACCAGCTTTTCTCTCGGGATCATAAACCGGATCACTAAAAATAGTTTTTTTTTTAAAACACAATTTAAGGCATATATATTACTAAAATCTAGAAATATAGAATGTCTTCTTAAAGTCTATGTTCTCTTCTTGCTTTCATGGTATGATCATAGTTATGGAAGGCTCATTTCAATTCAACTCTTATTCTTCTTTCAGCATAATAAATTTTGTGATGCTATATTGCTAACAATTAACCATGGAACCGTTCGAATCATTTCTTTCCAAGTAAGATGTTAATGAGTTTTTTCGATGGACCAGACAAGAAAACAGATGAAACTGTTTGTTAAATTTGTGAATAATTTCATCACTGAGGTACATGTACAATCCAAATTTTCAAGACTGGGCCAGATCTAACGAGCTTGTTTGATGAGTTCTAATGGGTCTTACTCTTCTTATATGAGTATGTAGCAATGACATAACGAAGATTAGGCCCAAGTATTGAGGAGGAAAAATGAGGCCCAATCAGGGTGGGTGGGCTGTATCCAAAACCGATATTGTTGATTTGTTTCTTCGTTCATGAAGTTAATTAAAAAATGCACACAATGCCTAAAGGTTATATACTTCTTGTCAGCAATAAGCATCATAAATAGAGAGTTTTTTTTTTGGTTAAAGATCATACATACAGAGTTAATACGGTGAAACAACTACAACCACTACACAAACGACTTAGTAACATGTTACATTTAATTACAAATTTTGTAAGGAAATTGCATCTAATTGACTGATATAATAAAGCTATATACAATGTACTTCGACCAAATTCATCAGTCCAGTTTACAAAATCACTTAATGCAGTTTCTTTACAAAAATAGTTTCAAAAGTGAAATTTCAATTTGGTTCGGATGTTTCTTTATGAAATTTCATTATAATGATTTACAAAACTAAACTGATATCGTTTATTCGCAACTTTTTTTTTCTGTTGGCATTTTCTTTATCTTTTATACATAAAAATTAATCAAAGTCTCTAACTTGGTTGATATCAAGCATACATATCTGACCAAAACGTAATAAAGGGAAAAGCAATAAAAAAACGTACTAAAAGAAAAAGATTTTTCTTGGAGAAGTAAAAGTAACGGTTGGAGAAAATTGAATGTGATACGGAACAAACTGATACATTTTGGTGTAAATATATCCACAAATGCAATTATTTACATAAAGACGAAAGTTTTGTAACTGACGAACTATAACCATTAAAGGAAAGTCTGAAAGAGACGAAAGCAACTTGGAATCTCATTTTTAAATTAGACAAAAAGAAAAAGAAAAATGTACATTAATGTTTGGTGGAGTTTTCCCATACAAATAAAAAAGCCAAAATTTCAAGAACCCATTAACCGAATCATATCATCCCTATAATAGATGTACCTATTAGATGATGACGATCGATGAGCTCAAAGAAGAGAAAAAAAGATGATGACGACATTTTGTACTTAGATATACTCTTGGATAGTTTTATCATAATAAACCGTCTATATTATGCGTACATAAACTACGATTTACAATTGAAATGTAGTGATTTGAATCTTGAAACAATTACTAATACTATAATCTATGGAAGGGGACCATTTCCAGCAATGAAACAGTAGTAAAATTGACATCTGTTTAATATCTCGTGTATAGTAACTGTTCAATGTTTTAATTATAATTTGAAACGCTCTTTAATTTCTCCCATCACTCACCATGTTTCTGGTTATCTAAACAAAACTCTAGGATCCATGAAGCCATTCAAATTATAGAAAACATCCATTTTTCCAAGCCAAAGTTGAAAGACTCTAACCAAAATTCAGATTTTTATAGGGAAGCCATCATTGTACGTACTGTTCTAGACCTAATTAATGAAATGTTATAAAATTCAGATTTTTTTCCCTTCAAATTCTTAATACTTAATTTCCATCTTTCCGGGCAACTACTAACTCCATAAATCTCTAGTCGAACGTATTATATATGATTAATACTCAAAGACATAGTAAATATTTATTAATGATGTACAACTTGAGTTTCAACTTCTTCCCAGTAACCCTAAACTATTATAAAAAAATGTATATAGTTATAAAAAAAATTCTTAGAACAGGTAGAGTAAAAAGAAGAAGTTAGAAGTCTCTCTTGAGATCCCCAGAAAGTAATTAGAGCAAATCAAACTCAATTTCCGAAAGAAAGAATTAGGGTTTGGTTATGTAACTCTACAACCCTAATTAAAAAAAAAACACTTCGGATCCATATGCACACACACACAAGCATATAATGAAAATTCAGATAAAACAAATGAAAATAAAACAAAAGAAATTAGAAACCCTATATTTGGATTTTGAGATGAAATTAAGATGGGAAAAAAACTTAGGGTTTAAAAGGTGCGACAGTCAACGGGTGAAACTGCGAGCATGATCTAATATTCAACACTCATCTCTTATCCATCGTCACAATAAACAACAGATCAGAAAGAAAGCTAATTAGATCATGCTGGCAGCTTCATCAGATGCCGGTGCACCATATACTTCACCGTAGCAGATCAAAAGAAAGAGATAGAGATAGAAAATTTCTGTAGCTAGGGCTTTCTCGTGTAATTGGGTCTCCTTAGTGAAGAAGAAGACGAGTGGTTTATATAGAAGGGGAGAGGAGAGAAGTATAGAATATAGTTTTAGAGGGGTCAGTTTTACAATTAAAGGAGAGTTTATGGGTCGAAATTGAAAAACAAGAAAGAAAAAAGAACGAGTGACAAACAAAAGGCGTTAAAGAGAAGTGGTCCAAAGTAGAACCGTGAATAAAAATTGAATAATGTCACGCCGATTCTCCGAGCCTCATGCACTTCTTCTCTCTTACAGACAGATTAGTTTTGTGTGTTGTTTTACTTCTATTAATTACTTGTATATTGTTGATGGGGACCCTTTTCTTTCTTCATTTTCTCTTATTTATTTCCATTTTTAATTTGATCACCTCTACTATCAATTATTTAATAAATATTCTTTCTTTATTAATTGTTCAATGAGATTAATGTTCTAGAAGATGAGTAAATGTTAGTCGGATGTTCTATGAATCTTACACTTTTTCCTTCTTCATCGATGTTTGTGTAAGAAAATATTTACTTAATCAAAAGAATATGGGATTATGAATGTATCTTAAATTTTAAAGCAAAATTATAAAAAGTAGTTTAGATTTCAGAAGTTAATAAAATGGGCTTATGAGAAGACTAGATATTATTTGTTATATGTATGAGATCAAAATATTATATTCAGAACTATGGATTATATTTTTAATGTCGGAGAGAAAATAAAAGCAACTTTTTTTCTTGGCCTATTCGATTGATTGTAGACTTTATTTGACTCATCATTTGATTTAATACAGTTTTCAAAATTCCAACGCAGATAGACATACAGTATCTTTATGATTAATTAATAAGTATTCAATATAATTAAGAAATAGTGGCTTTAACTAATCTTAACCCATGAAAAAGTGAAGTTAACACATGCATAAAGTATAACCTACGGAAACTCTAGACTAATATAATATAATGTGAATTAACATTACACTTTGTAAAAACTGACATATACACTTTGTAAAAACTGAAATACATGATCCATGCTTAATTACCGACTACAAATGTATTGCGACAATTCCTTCTTGTAATACCACTATACTATATAGAAATTAATAACTATAGATGTTATAACAGCAACTTGTTTTTTTTTTTTTTATGTGAAACTTGTGTTATTTAATTATTCATTGCTGTAAATGTATAGAAAGAGAATTGAATAATAAAACAACTTTCCTCAAAAAGATTCCTTATCACTAACAATGGGATGATACCATTTCTATGCAAAAATTACCCAAAATTCGATAGGTTCTGGGCAAGCTGTTGGTTTGTGACAGCTACGCGATATTGCAAGCTATTGAAAATTATTGATATGGACAATCTTTGAGAACGACTTGTTGTATTTGGTAGGAATAAAAAGGCAAAACTTCTGATTGGTTTAGAAGTTTTCTTTTTTTCCTTGTTCCTTTTTTAAGGTTTTAGTTTGGTACCAATAAGTCAACAACACTAATTGCAAAAGAAGGGATATAAAATTAAATCACATATCAGCTTCAAGCTGGTGAAGTAAATTTTCCAGTTTAGTGATGTATCACGCCCTGCTGGAGATTTAATCCTTTTAATTTGGTTATAATTTTTTTTATAGGAATTTGATATCATTAAATGAAATGTGAGGTTTTGCAAAAGTTTAACCTAGCTTAACATTTTATCAAAAAAAAAAAGGTTTAACCTAGGAATGTACTCTTGCCAAAAAAACATTAAAAACAAGAGAAACAAATACAGAAAGTTGAATGCCAATCAACTATTATCGAATTCAAAAAACCATAAGTCTCTGAAGTGCTTCCAAATTTATAACTATTTGGTTATAAATTTGAACTGCAAAAAAACAAAATCATGGAATCGGTTAGTTATAATTCATCAATCAACGTACCTAATGATCTATATAAAATTTTGAAGAATTTCATCCTAGTATATATAAGTATGCTAGTTATATGCTTTCATACATCGTTATTTTATCGTTTTAGGAATGTTATTTTAGATACTATACTTTTCGTCGGATGATTATATAAACGAATTTAATTTGGAGCCATATTATTCGTGGTACTGAAGCGCATATATTTGTACGTTAAATCCATTTTTGTTTGTGAGTTTACTTGTCTTTCAATTATCTATCTAATTAAAAAAAAACAATCGTATATATATCTAGATATATTTCCCCTCGAGTTTGATATGTGAACTGCGAAAATTAGGCATACAATTACAGATTTGTAATACATGCTTAGGTATGACACAGACACATGACGAGGCTGATACAACTGCTTTGATGTATACGTATGCAAATTGAGAAGTACTTGATCAGACATATGTGAGGCTCGAACTTATCGTTTTGTTTTGGATCATCTATCGAATATAATTATATAATGGTACTATATTTTAATATGCTTTTTTTTCTTCTTAAAAAGCAATATTATATGCTAAATAAAGAGGTCCTTTGATTGTGATGACATCAGTAACTTTGCATCCAAAGTTCTTTATCGGAAAAAAAACTTTGCATCCAAAGTCAAGAAAAAGTGATCATATCTATAACCTTTCACCGACGTTAATTGGACGCATCTAATTGGTAATTTCCATTGCCAAAATATTAAAATAAAACTCAACAAACTTCGGACGCATCTAATACTACGAATCTAGACTTCTTGTTGTAAATTTGCTATACATTTTATGGTAATTTTGAAAAACAAAATTCTTTAGAGGTATTTTGGGGTTTGGGGTACTATATTATAGATACTCTCTCTCTCTCTCTCTACATGTATATTTATACTTCTCTCTCCACATGTATGTATATATATATATATATACACTAAAAATCATGATAATTTCGATGTACTGTCAAATTCTGTAAAAAAGCTTTGCTACAAATGTTATGTATAAAATGGTAAAATCGAAATATTTTTTACTATTCAAATAAAATAAAAATAAAAATTGCTACCAAGTACCAACTTTGTGTAGCATATTGATCGCAAAGTAATTACGATTTTTTTTGTGTGGCAATTTTCCCTAAACCTAATTTCAGTGTGGAACATATAGATGTAGAAATATTGTTTTTTTTTTCTGTCCATGTAGAATGTTGTTATGGATTATATATAGTAGCACATTATCACAAACTAATATGAAATTTGTTTTATATATATCTATATATTATTAAATTTGATGAGATATATATATATATATAATATAACTTCTGATGATAATTTTACTTTTTTTTTTACTAAAATAGAAATGATGCTAATTATTTGTTCTTGGGTTCATGTATGTGATAAAATTGTTGCAAATTTAGAGTTGTTTTAATGTATTGAATACATGAGAAGAGTTAAAAAGAAGCATGCTTGAGCCAACAGAGAATCGATCCAGATGTTGCTTTCCAGCTTTATACAAACGTATCACCTACATTACTGCCACTGCTACAAACATTGGAAGAGAAAAAGAGAGAGAGCTAGATAGAGAGAGATAATCATCATGATAAATCGATGTCGATGATAAATTGATGATGATGGCTCCGGTATGTGTACCCTAAGAGATGTAGCTAGCTAGCCTAGGACCATGGATATATATATACATACATACATATACATTGGTGTTTTTTTGTACCTAGAGCATGGAGTTTACTAAAACGGCGACGTTTTGTGGGGGTAGTGAATTTGCAAGTGGGGCTAAGTCTATATGTAATAGGAGATGCAACATGCAAATGGTCCCCTTTCTTGTTTTTATTAAAAGAAATTAGTGTTTACTGAGGAGGAAACATCCCATTTATAGATTCACACCCATAAAAGCAAAGCTTCTCTTTCATTTTCTTTTATTTCATTATACTCCATTGTGAGATATTTTTTGAAGTTTTGATGATCTGTATATACATATATAGATAGCGAATTTTGAACCCTCATATATCAAATACATCAATATATGTAAATATATATAAACCCTAATTTAACTAATCTTCTAAACCTAGAGCTCTATATGTTTAGCCATTGGTTGGCCCTCAATTCTCATGCTTTGATTACACGTTTATTAATACATGATTACATGTCGTACACCATATATATAAGAATTGGCTAACACATAACAAAATCTTATAATCTTTGATTTAGACAGTAGAGTTCGGGTATCATCATGTTCATCAACTTCTTCTTTTTATATGTTATGGAAAAAGTTGATGATGGTATTATTAATATAATAATTGAAGTGCATGTGCGAAGGAGGAAATGTATATAGAGTGTATATAAAATATCATAACAAATGTTCTAAAATCTCAGAAACATTATATAGAAAAAGGTTCTTTTGCAATCCACTTCTTTTGTTTTTGGGAGATTCGTTGAACATCCATGTGCTCTTTTAATCGTCCCTATTCTGTCTGTATCTAGCCAACCACATATACCTTTACAATAGATAGCTTACATGATTCCTTTTTAAAAATCAATGTGATGTGTGTAGTATAGTCAAGCATATGGTGCGAATAAAAAACGAGCGAAGAATAAGATGTATCATAGTTATTTATGCATATTAGAAAAATGGTAGAGTCATGTTACTAAACGTCAATAAAATGATTTTATATTCTATATGGTGCGAAGTACTTTCAAAGTTATCACAAAAAATTATAGATATATAATCCGGTTCTATGTATTGATTTGACCTATTACAGCTGGTCTATTTGGCAAGATCTGATACGAGCGACTAGACATTGAGACTCTACCCTACACATGTCTCAAAACCTCACTAGAACAAATTCTTGAAAGAAGTTGGTGTTGATGGCTTTGCATACAACAAATATATATATATATATATGATTTGGATAGAGAATGATCACCAAATAAAAAAACTGAACATCGAGTTTAAGAGAGAAATAACCAAAGTTTTGCTTCTGATGGTTCAATGGGCCGACAGGACTTAGTCTCATTCGATGACTTTGTTATATTTCTCATCACCAAATCCTCTATGGTCGTTACTTAGATGATCTTTTGTAGCTTTTTCAACTTCTTTGAATAAGAGAAATTTACAGTAGTTAGTATAATCCTTAACCGATGTTCAAGCTGGTTAATGATCTGGTTCAAATTACCGGTTCAAAATCTCGCAATGTATGTAGTTGGGCTGATTTAACAAGCTGGGCCTAAATGTAAGAGAGTCCATTATCAGAAAAATAAATAGAACCGGATTATATTGGTTCAGAGGAAGTCAGACCGCATCAAAATTGGTTCGATTTTCGTATGCTACAAATAACGTGCGCGTGGTGGTGATGCAAATGCTAAGCTTCCATTTCTGACTGTCGATAACGATAATGGTCACTATAACGTGGCAAGATCACAGCTCTTCATTTCATCAAACACTGCGAGCACAAAAAGACAAACTCTGTTGCGGATTTCAAAATCAACTCAAACGGAATTTGATACTGCTTCAATTCGGATTCCCGCCGTATAAAACCCTGAACCCTCCAAACAAACTTTCAGCGATTATTTTCAACTTTTCAGTTTTCATTTTTCAAATTTCAAAAATCCTCTCTCTCTCTCAGTCTCTCGTTTCAAAACTTAGATTCTTAGAGCGAGAAAATGATCGCTGCTCTCAGGTAAAGTGATTGATCTCTTCTCTCTACTACGATTCTTCTTCTGCTTTCTTCGATTTGGACTTAGCTTCCTGTATCTGAATCTCTTCTCCGTTCAATTTTTTTGTTCCCGGTGATCTTCCGTTTGGCGTTGTTATGAATCATAGAGCTGAAGAAGCGAGCCAGCTGCAGCTCGTTGAGCGTGAAGAGATGGATGAAGACGATGAACTATTTGAAGCGATTGACAAATGTAAGATCTAAAATCAATTTCCGCTTTCTGATTTTGTCTCTGTGATAATATCGATTTAGGATCTTCGATTTGAGCTCGTTTCTTCATTTTTTTTGGTTTCAAATCTTCATGATCTGTTTGGGAATCGTCTCTTAGTGTTCTCTTTTCTATTTCGCCGAAATTTGTTTATCTAAACCTCGTTGCTGCTGAATCGCTGGGTCTTATGAAATCGGATCTAGAATCGTTTCCCTAATCGTAACATATTCTCGAAATCTTCATTAGAATTTGGATTTAAGTATGAATCTAGGACACATATCTATTTCTGAGTATGGATTCTCTCCTTGATTGCGAATAGGTTATGGTTAAGTGTTAATCTGTATCTATTACTTGTACTGTTTGTGAAATTCGAGTGTGTTTCAATGTATACAAATCTGTAGCTGATTTGATCGCGTGACTTGTGTTTTCTTGTGCCAGTGATCGCACAAGGTATAAACGCTGGAGATGTGAAGAAACTACAAGAAGCTGGGATCCATACCTGCAATGGTCTCATGATGCATACCAAGAAGGTATAATAGATCAGATTTTTTAGCATCATTCATTGGTTTTAAGCTATCTAGGTTTTGGTTGCATGAATCTAATTAATTCAATTGACGCAGAACCTCACTGGAATCAAAGGTTTATCAGAGGCCAAAGTTGACAAAATCTGTGAAGCAGCTGAGAAAATAGTGGTAAGTAGGTTTAAACTTTTCCAAGTGTTGTTGCTACATCATTGTTTATTGGTTTTAACTGTTCACAACATTTCTACTTCAGAATTTCGGATATATGACTGGAAGTGATGCTCTGCTAAAGGTTAGAAGTCTGTGTTGTATCTAATTCGTGCTTCTTGTTCCCACTAACAGAACCGTGGAGTTATGATGGTGTGTATTTAGCTTTTCATACTAGATATTGAAACCAACAAGTTGTTTTTTGTTTATAGAGGAAACAAGTTGTGCGTATCACCACGGGTTGCCAAGCTCTTGATGATCTCTTAGGAGGTATATACTAAACTGTGCTTTAACTTTTTGTCATCTTGATCACACTACGTAAGAGTTCTGGTTTAATTGTTTCACAATGCATTTGGTAGGTGGAATTGAAACCGCAGCCATCACAGAGGCTTTTGGGGAATTTAGGTGAGAAGCAAGCAACTGAGCTCAGCTCTAGAAGTTTCCTGTTAATAGCTTGTATTCTAATAGTGTTTAATCTCACTTCAGGTCTGGGAAAACTCAATTGGCACATACCCTTTGTGTCACTACGCAGGTTTGGTTTCTTCCTTACTTTCTCAATATGAATGGACTTTTATGGCATGTGAGATGAAATTTTACTTTCTTTCAGCATATAACCATTGATGTACTCTGTCTCTCACTGCCACTGGTATTCATTTTTGTGTGTTATTTTATGCAGTTACCTACAAACATGAAAGGAGGGAATGGAAAAGTGGCTTACATTGACACAGAGGGAACCTTGTATCCTTAATATTTTTTACAGCAAATCTTCTGACCAGATGTTGTTTCTTCATTAGATGATTTATATTCCATGATTGTTCCTTAACTCCTATATTTGTAGCCGTCCTGATCGGATTGTCCCAATTGCTGAAAGATTTGGAATGGATCCAGGAGCTGTGCTTGACAATGTAAGCATTTTTAAGCTCACATCTTTACACTGAAGACTGCAAATGAAAAATTCATAATTGGTTTCATCTCGATGTTACAGATCATCTATGCTCGTGCTTATACCTATGAGCATCAGTACAACTTGCTTCTTGGCCTTGCTGCAAAAATGTCTGAGGAACCATTTAAGATTCTGGTTAGTAAAACACGTCTGATTATTTTAGTTTAGTCATCAATGAATATAAGCTAAAGCTAATTTAGATGAGTTTATTAACCATGATTTCCAGATTGTTGACTCAGTCATTGCTTTATTCCGAGTCGATTTCACTGGAAGAGGAGAGCTCGCAGACCGTCAGGTTTACTTTTGCCTCTCCCACACATAAATCATTGACAAAATCTGGATTTGCTCAATAAGATCAGTTTCTATGTTACAGCAAAAACTAGCTCAGATGCTTTCAAGGCTAATCAAAATCGCAGAGGAATTCAATGTTGCTGTCTACATGACCAACCAAGGTTTTTAACACTTAATGATGACATAAAGATTCGATTCTTTTGGTTTCTTGCACTAACTTAATAAGGATCATGTTTTCATTTGGTGGTTGCAGTCATATCTGACCCAGGCGGTGGAATGTTCATATCGGATCCAAAGAAGCCAGCTGGTGGTCATGTTCTTGCTCATGCAGCTACCATCAGACTCAGTTTCAGGAAAGGCAAAGGAGAACAACGTGTCTGCAAAGTCTTCGATGCTCCAAATCTTCCTGAAGCTGAAGCCATATCCTTTTTACCAATTCCTCACACACTTTTTTTTATTTAGATTATTCTTCATAAATCATAATGCAATGACTATTTTTGTTTCCTTGATAGAAGAAAGCACATTTTCCAGATTACTCCAGGAGGCATTGCAGATGCCAAGGATTAGAGAGGAGAGCTCTCTTTTATGTCTTTTAATTACGAATTATGTCGCTTTGTGTTTTATTATATGCGTACCGTAAACCCACAGGATTTGACAAGGGGAATTATTTTACTGATTATTATATAAGGAATCAGACGTTTAATATAAGCTTATTGTTACCAAGTAACTTACTAAGGCGATCATTAGCGTACAAAGCCGATCTGATAAAAGCTTATTACAGTAGCAAACAAAACAAGTATTTAGGAATCGGTTATTTTCTCAGCCTGGTTTGGCCAATTCGGTTTGTAGATGAAAACCAGTAGCTTTTATTTTAATAATGAAAACCGGTTTTCCAATTTTGTATTGGTGTATCTTATTCAATGTGAAGAGCCTCTTTATATATAGAGAGGTTTGTACAATATCTTTAGAAAGGGGATATTACAATAATAATGAAAAGCATAATTATAGAGATGTGATGAGAATAATATATTTGTCAATATATATTATTTCCTTAGACTAAATTCTATAAAATCAATGGGTTTATGACCTAAATCTATTATTGAAGTTACTCATTCGCCTCTCTTTTGATCGAGTCGTCTATTCACATCAAGCATCTCGATCGTCTCAATTAAGGTAATTTCGTTCTTCTTCATCTTGCTGCCTAACAAAATTTTAGGTTCGAGCTTTTTTCTTCATCTGAGTCGTCGTTACCTCTGCGGCTCTGCACTTATCTCCATCGTCTCAAAGTTTTTTTTCTTTCTTTTTTCATATGTTAGGTTTTTCTTGCTAAAGAAGATGACTTCTCGTTTTTACGCTAAGGTTTGTTTATTTTTTGAAAACATAATTTATTTTTTTGTAATCTCCTTGCTTCTGTTTTCTTAACGATTTTCTTGCTTATGTTTTCATTCACAAAGTGGAAGTGAGAGTGAAGATGAGACTGATTTTGAAGAAGGTATCCAAAAAGTTGAGGAGAACGACATCAATCAGTACCTTGATAAGGAAGGTATAGATACTAAACGCGTGACTAAGCCAACAAAAAATAAACGTTTTGAAAAGATGACAAACACCGTAGAGCTAATGAAGAATGCCATGGAGATGAATGATTGGGTTAGCATACAAGAAAATTTTGATTTATTCAACAAACAGTTTGAGAAAGTTATGACTACTACAAAAGCTGTGAAGACTGTGAAGGCTCAAACTCTGTATATCAAAACCCTTGAGATGTTGCAAGATTTCGTGACTGAAGAAGCTCTGGATAATAATAATAATCAAGAAACAAAGAAGAAGAAGATGAGCACTAGTAACTCCAAGGCGTTTAACTCAATGAGACAGAAGTTAAACAAGTACATTAAGAAGTACCAAGAAGATATCAATAGATTTAGGGAGAAGAAGAAGACGACAACGTTCAACATATGGACATCTCAACACAGATTCTCTTTAACAGAACCATGGCACAACTTGGTCTTTGTGCCTTTTCGGGTTGGAATGATAAATGAGTCCTATAGTTTCCTCTCTGAGCTCTACTCTGGTCAAAGAGTAAGGATGTTGCTTGGCCAAGGTCTCGACCACAAGAAGATCAAGACACCAGAGCAGGTAAATATATTTAGCTTGAAGTATATATTATCTTCTGTTGCATTTTGTTTCATTTTCTTATATGATTTTACCAGGAAAAGATAGAGAGGAGAAGACAAATGCCGTATCATATGCATATAAACCTCGAGCTCATGGAGGCTGTTTATCTCGTATGTGCCATGCTAGTTGAAGTACCAAACATGGCAGCTAACTCGGATGATCCCAAACGCAGATTGACTAGCAAAAACATTCGTCGCCTGCTCGATATCAGTGAGAGGAAAGCGTTCACTGGACCGCCTGAAAATGTACGTGACCATGTCATAGCAGCCACAAGAGCCCTGACCAAAGGGGAATTCCAAAAAGTGTTTGAAGTTTTGAACTCTCTTGATGTCTGGAAACTGCTCAAGAACCGTGACTGCATCCTCGATATGGTGAAAGCTAGGATCAACGAAGAGGCTCTAAGGACTTACTTATTGACATACTCGAGCTCTTGTTACAAGTCCTTAAGTCTTATTTGACATCTCTGAGTCACAAGTCCATAGCATAGTAAGCAAGATGATGATCAACGAGGAGCTTCATGCTAGCTGGGACCAGCCAACTCAATGCATCGTCTTCCATGAACTACAATACAGCAGAATACAATCCTTGGCTTCTCAGTTTACCGAAAAACTCGATACTCTAGCAGAGAGCAACGAAGCTGCAGTGGAGTCTAAAACTGTTTTAGGTGTTTACTAAAATAATATTTTATCAATATGACACTGAATCATTAGAGATTTATCAAATCTTTTATTATTCTTAGCTTCATTGTTACCAAGTAGAGAGTTGCAGTGCAATAAGAGCACCATTAGTAGTAATGATCAAATCTCAAATCTGTGGAACACAGCCACAAAAGTCTAACAAGTAAAACAAAAACCAAAGAAGCCTTTTTCATTCAGCTAAGTCACACATTAGCCTCAGATTTGTTTAGACCAATTCTGAACGCTCCCAACCCTCGGCATCGTGCCTTCTTTCTTGGTTTCGGAATCCACTTTAAAAGTTACACCACAAACCTGACCCGAACTATCCACCCTCGGTACTGGCTTTAACTCATTTAATGGAAACTCATAACTCCTTAAACCTCCAGATGAGGTAAAGAAACATCCTGCATTATGCATACACTAAGATCAAACAACACTGAGAGATGACTTCAAAACCCGAAAAACCGTTTGATGCGTACCTTTAGGGAATGGTGCAAAGGATTTACCACAACCTTTCTTCACAGTCTCAACATCATCAGAAACAACGAGATGACCTTCAGCATCAGTTCCCCAGAAGAGAGGAACACTCCCATCTACATCCTACACGGCGCGGATCATAATGATAAACTCAGCATTACAATATGAAGAAACAAGTGTGTCAAAATGGTAAAGAAGGAAATTTTTCAAACTCACCGCAGCAAGGAAGACGTTTTTCGTGGAGCAGTCATAGAGCATAAAAGCAAATTTGCCATGGAAATCTCTAACAACTTGATCTGCAGGGTACGGACCACGATCTCTGAGGGTTCTATAAGCTTCAATCACAATGGTGACCTCTGTTGCTGTTTTGGTTAGTCCATATTGTTGCTTAAGAATTTGAATGTTCTCTATATGTCCTTGGAAGATACAGAACATATCATCCACTACAGCAAACAATCTATCACACCAAAAAAAAATTGAAATTAAAAACAAAAATCAAACACTAATGAACACTAAAACCACATTAGACCAATAAGAAGACAAAACCTAAACACACTCGCACCCCTCTCTTTCAAGAGGATTCGCGATGGGGCTCGGCAACAGAGTTTTTTATATCCACTTTTTTTTCGGGAAAGTCAAAAACTTGAAAACATTCAAAATATGGAGAAGACATTTCTCTAAACAAGAACGAAACAACAGATCAATCTATCAACTTTAAGGTGAAGAAGTGTTTCAAATAGAAACATTACAAAGGATCCTAACAATATCTTTTTACAAGTGAAACAAAACCAAAGTACATAACAAATCTCTCGTATTCAGACATGCCTTATAAGCTAAAAACAGGATCATCTCGTTCATGATCGTGACAAATAAACCAAATTTGCAAAAACCTGGGAAGAAGAGGGTTCTGTTTCTCAAGCGAGCAAGCTATGAAACCAGAAGATCCGAGATTGGTGACAACAGCACCAGGATAAAGAGAGGAGAAATGGTTCGGCAAGAACCGATCTTTAAGTGCACAAACAGATCCACCCTCTTGATTCTGTAGAGCCTCAGGGCTCTTAGCCACGTTTTTGTCAAAGATCGCCAACATTTTCTTCACCAATCACACACAGTAAACAGAGTGAGAGATGATGATCAATAGTAAAGTAAATGACTTTAGAATCGTTGAATAGCCATTCCGGGACACCCTTAGATTATATAAACAAATGGCAAACTTCAATACGACTTTTTCGTTTCTTGGATGGGAATATTCGAATTTTTGTATGAAATTATATTATTTAATTTTTTGCTATAATGGGTTCTGTTAGGTATCCGTATCATCGCACGTTGGGATGATGATATTGGAGTTAATATTAAAAACAAGTGAATGATAATCAAATCATAGAGATGAGACAAGATTCGTGAATCAGAATAAACTTATCAATGTTAAAACATAAGTAAAATTGAAGCCAAAGAAAAGTGTAGGAACAAAATGGGGTCTTTTAGTATTAAGCTCTTAATAATTTAACTAACACTTGTTTATGATTGTGTTTTGATACGTTCACCAACTCTCAAACATAAACTGGACACAAAACCTTCTTGCGGGTTCCGTTATGTTCAAACTCTGTTGTATGCGACCGACTTGCTGAAAAGCTTGCGGATGTAAAGAACCTGAAGTCCACTTGCTGCTGCAAGGAATATGTACTCTCCTACTGTGTAGAATATCACTCGCTTTCTCGTGCTCTCATTCGCTGCAACCAAAGTTTAACATCAACATAACACAAAGCAATCGTAAAAAGGTTTCATCTTTTGGCACTTTAAAGTCTCTATTCAAGAAACCCATTTCTCTATACTGCATCTAAGCAAGTTAACTAGGATTGTAAGATGAATGGAGAAAACTTACTATGACGGTGACGAGTGTCACGTGCTTTCAAATACTTTTGCTCAGCAACAACAGATTCCAAAGCCTCTCTCAGCTCGGCTATCTTGACATTTACAGGGTCCAAATGTTCTAAGAAGAACCATACAAAACAAGAAGAGGAAATATCATAAACAGCTCACACTCAATCAGTTCAAGCAAAAAAGCACATTTTGATTGTATCGTATCAATGAAATTATCAAATATAAGGGAAATGGAAACGAACCATCTTTAGCTAAGTCATGCTCATTGGGAATATGACCAACATGAATGTAAAAGGAGACAGTTTCAGGAGTAGAATAAGGATTGTGGAAACAAAATTTGTACATTCCACTTCTTGGAGCTTTAAACTCAAACTTATCTCCAGATGTTCCCTTCAATGTTTGTACAATGTTCCCTGAAGGAGACGTCACCTAATATATTACCATAATCACAATCAATTACTCCCTCCGTTTCAAATTAGTTGTCGTTTAAGGTTGTTTCACACATATTAAGAAAACAATTAATTTTTCAGTTTTACCCCTAGTTAATGTTTATTTGATATTATTTCATTGGTCAAGACATTAAAACAAAGATGGACAAAATTAGAAATCTTATCAAACATATACATTGAAAACATAAAACGACAACTAATATGAAACGAGTTATAAAGTCTAGAACGACAACTAATATGAAACGAAGGGATTAACAAACAATTCGCCAATAAAATTACAAATTCCACAATCAAAAAAACCCTAAATCGTAAAATCATTTCTAAGATCAGATCAAAGCAAAATTAAACATGAGAATCAACAAATTCGAATCCGAAATTTCACAAAAAACGTATCAAAATCAAACATTGGTATTATCGAAGGAAACGCATCAAAGCTAAGAAATTTGGGGAAAACGTAATTAGAGATCTCTAACCGTGAAATCCAAACCGGGATGATCTGATCCCCAGAAGATATCATGATCAACGACGACGAAGTTTCCGGAGACATTATCGCCTTCGTAGAGAACATACTCTTGAACACATTCTTCGTCGTTCACTGTTACAGAGAGAGACGAGATTCGCTCGATCGAACTCAATAGGATTAGACAAATCAATACAAAGACATGGTTCTTCGCGTGTGTTGCTTGTTGTCTTCTCTCCATCTTTTTTTTTTTTCAGATCTTCGATCAAAATTTTCCGTTTGTTTCTCGAGAAAATTCGTCGTGTAGAAGAAGAAGACAAAGTGGATTTTATTGCGCTTTAGCTGACCAAACCAGAAATTAAAACCGGTTTAATGACGAAACGGTGAGATTTTGAGCTGGTCAACAACGGTTTTTGGTCTTTATAACATTTAACTATTTAAGAGTTTGAGATCCCAAGTATTAATGTTCCCAACTTTTATACAGATTTTATAATTTGTGAAATTTTCTACATACTAATATAAAGGATATGTTAATCTAAACTATAATGGGCAATTCAATGTTAGATATAATTTTACAATTTTTTTTCCGTATATTTATATGTTTTATTAGTGGGTGAGCTGTACTTCAAATTAGAGTATTTTAGATCATTTTTCTAAAGAAAAAAATTTTCAAATTTTTTTCAAAATTATTATATTAAAAATGTTAGTTATTATGAGAATTAAAGTGTTAGTGAGGTGATTAGAGGAATAGGTAATGAGTTAAGTGATGCTGATGTGTCATTATATTAGAGTATGAGAAAACTGAAATGGTTATACGAGAAGTGAAGAACGTTTTACTTTATATATATATATATATTTACGCCATCAATATGTGTAACCCAAACAAAAAAATGACGGTAATGTATTCATAATAATGTCAAAGTAGTTTTTTCTCTTTTTTTTAATTGGTCAACAATGTCAAAATATATTTGTATTCTAACTTCTAAGAAATCATTTTTTTCTGGGAACAAAATCTAAAGACTTCTATTTCCTTTCTTTGTGTTATGAAGCTTTCCAATTATTATGAGATTGGCTATTATCTCACATGCCATCAAAGACAAAAATGATCATAATGTCAATTTGGAAAACATGAGAAACATGTAAGAGCATAAGATATTAGGGTCAAGCTATAATGTAATGGGCCTAATGAGGCTTTTACAGCCCGTTATGAGCTTTAGCAAGGACTTTATTTAAATAATAAACGTTTTGATAAAAAAAATTATCAGACGACTCAACCACATTCACCAAGACTTGGACCGACTTAGGTCCTTTACATGGTATGTAGTTATTGAAAACTTGGAAATGACCGTTTAAAAAAAAAACTGACGGAGCTAAGATCGGCCACGTAGAAAGGGACAAAGATAGAACACTCACGGACTCGGTCGAAGTCAGTATGGGCCTATTAAGATCCCCCAACTTAGCTAAGTTCCGAAAGCAAAAGAGATATGTAATGAATGAAAACTCTCTTCTTCTAGAAGAAATAAAAGCAATGTTAAGTTTTGTTTTGAGCCACATATTTTTGGGAGATAAAGAGAATCTTTTTTACGTTTTAAACCAAACCCACTTGGCAAAAAAAGGAGAAGAAAGAAGCTGTGACGAAGAAGGACGACACGTCACTCACTAATTGTTCTTTTTCTTTAAAAGTTATAAAAGCAATCTAAGCTACGTGGATCCTTAAAATATCGCAACTTCGTCTTTTCCACTTTTTGAGCTTACGTGTTTCGTTCTTGAACAGCCAAATACTAGTATGTTCCACTTCCTATGAAAAAGAAACATCGAAGATCAGAAATACTTTTGATCTAAGTGATTTAATAAACGACTTTGTTGATAATCAAAGAAATAGTTCCAAATATGTCAGTAACTTTACTCATAGAATTAATATGAAACTATGTCAGAATACAATTAGTCGAAAAAATGACACGAAACGTTAAGATCTTTTTTTTTTGTGTCGTCAATCTATTTTTATTTGCATGTTACCTTTTTCTAATAACCGGAGAAGTTCATATATACCAAAGTTCAGATTAATTTTTGGAGTTCTTGGGGAAAAAAAAAACTAAATATTTTGATCATCTAGAGTGACTAACCATAATTAAAGTTCGTAGTAAATAAAACTTGGAATGTAGTCCTTCAATTTACATGGTTCAACTTTCAGTGACTGTATCAGTTCATGTGTCATGTTCTTGACGGTTGATTTAATGTGAACAATATAATATTAAATACTCAAATATATATTGAAAGGGTTAGATATGTAAATAACAAAAAAAAAATCAGGAAACAACTCGACCTATCATCTATGATCACTCCATCCTATAAATAGATACATAGATCCCTTCGATACTCATATCAAGCTTCTACACATAATATTCAACTTAGAATTGAATAACCTAAGTGGTAAATTCATTTGAGCCACTGAATACTTTGTCCTCTATCTCACACAAGTAGTGATTAAACTTTAGATATGGCAACAGCGTCGTTCAACATGCAGTCAGTCTTCGCCGGTGGATTAACCACTCGCAAGATCAACACCAACAAGCTTTTCTTCGCCGGAAACTTTCCTAACCTCAAGAGGATTTATCCGGTGGGAGTAATGTGCATGGCTGGGGTACGTATTCAGATCCATCCTCTTAAACCAACGGTCGTTATATTAAATGTATGACTATTAAATCCTGACCGTTTGATTGTTTGAATCTTGCAGGAAGAGCCAATGAAGGAAGAATCTGCACCTTCGACCTCGGCGGCTCAGCCTTTGCCTAAGTCACCCTTGCCTCCTCCTCCTCCTACTAAACCTAAGGTATCGATTTCTTTTTATACTTTGATAATTAAGTTTCATAGTTATTTTTAGTTAATCGTTTATTAATAATTTCCTCCAATGTTTTTGTTATAACACACCAACTAACTATATACTCTTTTGTTATTATTTAGCTAGTAACAAAATTCGCATAGAAATTACAAAACATTTTTTGCTAAACATTTTACTTTCTAAACATCTAATACTTAAAACAGAAGATGCATCAATAAATTTTGTATAGACGTATAAAAAATAAAATAAGTGTATGTTAGATTATACTAATTATTTGAATCTTTCTGCTAATAACTTTAGTTATTTTAACGTATAATTAATAATTTGGGTGTGTTAATTAATGGTGAATATATAGGTTAGCACCAAGTTTAGCGACTTGTTAGCGTTTAGCGGTCCAGCACCAGAGAGGATCAACGGGCGTTTAGCGATGATTGGATTCGTGGCGGCGTTAGCGGTTGAGCTATCTAAGGGAGAAAACGTTTTCGCTCAGATCTCCGACGGTGGCGTCTCATGGTTCCTCGGCACAACAGCGATCTTGACGCTTGCGTCGCTTGTGCCACTTTTCAAGGGCATAACCGCTGAGTCTAAGTCCGACGGTTTCATGACGTCAGACGCTGAGCTCTGGAACGGGCGTTTCGCGATGCTTGGTTTGGTCGCGTTAGCTTTCACCGAGTTCGTCAAGGGTGGGACCCTTGTCTGAGGAAAAACGTAACTTTTTAGGGGACGATGTTTTATTACGATTTTGCCCCTGATTTATGTAAAGTAATCTGGCTTGGTCTGGCTTGTTTATGTAATAGTGAGTTGCAGTAACATTTGGAAAACTTATGCCAGTAAAAACGGTGAAGTTATCTTTAAGATTTACAGGGTTCAAGATTTTGATAAATTATATAACGACACAAAATGTGAAGGAGAAAAAGAATTCGATATAAGGTGAATAATAAATAGTGATGGCATGTCATCTTAATTGCAAACCTAATGAATAACAAAATCATTTCACCGACTATCTACTTTTTCATGGGCCTTGATGTCCAAGAACTGGGCCCATAGGCTCTACTGAAACTCTCATTTTCTAAGTCCACTTGGAAAAATAAAATGTAACAATGACTGATGTATGCAGGGGAACTAGGATTACATATGGTGTGATATGGAGTTTTTTTTTTTTTGTTGGTCTACCTTAACCTAAAAATTTCTAAGGTAAATAAGTAATTTCTATGTCGCCAAACCTGCATTAAAAGTTTCAAAAGTTTAACCAGAGAATTGTATAAAATATATATCATTTTTTAATATTTTATATATGATTATTTTATACGTTTCAAAAGAGGAGAAGGAACATAAATCATTTACGGGTACGTTCGCGATGAATAACACGTGAAATCATAAAGAATTGTATAGATCAGTAGGATTTAAGTAATACTCCAAAAGAAGTGTGTGAATCCGAAATGGGCAAAATCGAACAAAAAGGCTCTAAAATAATGTGATATAACTTTGGAGGTAAAGAGATGAAGCAGAGCACGTGCATACGCAATCTTAAAACAACAGACAACTACTGAAAACAGAATTTACGTGACTCCCACTTATCAATGTCGTTTCCTTTTTCTTGTTTTTTGTCCATTCCTTAATAAAATCGTAAACAAATACTCCTTCCGTTTTAAAAAAAGGTATCGTTTTTGAGTTAAAATTTTGTTTTAAAATGATTAGCGTTTTATAATTTTCAGTACAACTTTTTTTTAACTAATTTTTAAAATTTATCCATCATTTAACTCTAAAAACTTTTGTATTTATATCAATATTATATATTTACCAATAAAATTGTTTGACTAGTAATAAATTGTATTACAATTGTTATCCTAATTTTCTTCGTTTTTAATAATGTTGTTTTTCTATCAACCACTAGTTTTGTTTGTATCTCTGTTGCTAAAATTTTGATAATCACATCCATAATAAGAACCAAGCAAATTGGATCTGATGGTTTTCTATTTCAGGAAATATTCAGACAATGATTACTATGACAAGATCAAAAGCCAGTGGACAGCTTGCCATTTCCGCAACACGAGAAATAATTACTTCTAAAAGAAATTCTAATAAACAACAAGGTAGATGCCTAGAAGGTGCTATGAGATTCCCACCAAGTGTGAAACACTGAAAATGAAAAGTAAAGCCAGACAAAATGATTTTACCAAAAAAAAAACGTGTTAAAATGAAATTCTCTTTTCTTTTTGTTGTCAACAAAATATATATGTGTATATATATATATATATAAAGCCGTGTTTCATGTCTGTTATGTTACATTCTTGAGAAGTCGAGTGAGTTGATAAATGGATAAGAATTATGAATCGACGAAGGTCTAAACCATCAATTGTTTTTGTTTTCTAAATTATTAGAGCTAAAAGATTTGAATCTTTGTGGAAACTCTTAAAAATCTAGGTGTTATCCACTAGTTCGCCCACAGTATATTGGTCACTGTTAAACGGTTCTCTATTTTGGTTATGTTGCCCACTAATTGAATTGGATAATTGAATTGCATGCATATCATATTAGCACATAAGGATTTTTTTTAAACTTACTGAAAAGTAAAAACAATACAAACATATAATCTTTTATTATTTATAACTCACACATTTATACTATTAATTAAATTTAAATATAATCATAACACGCGATAAGCCCATATACCACTAGGTCAACCCATTAAATTACAACACATATTAATTATTAAACTATATAAACTAATAAAATTAATCCAAAACTATACACAAACTTACAACTTTACAAGTGTACTATAACTACAAGTTATTGGTAATGTTTTAAACTAAATGAATTCATAGGGGTTTTTTTTGTCGTGAATTCGTTATGGACGTTTTACAGTGAATCCGTGTAGTACATTTTTGTAGTTACATTTTTTGTAGTTTTAAACTGATTGTATTTGTTTATATAGTGTTATAATTAAGTTTACACTATTGTTCTAAAGAATATGAAATTTACCCAACGTCATGAGTTTGAATATCAGCGAAGTAAAAAAAAGACTAATTTAATACGATCTGATCCCCGATAGAAAACTATCAAGGGCCTAAAATCTATATTATTACTTTTGGTTACCGACATGATACAAAATTAGTTATCTAAAGAAAAAAAATTTATTTCCTGAAATAAATAAACATCAAAAGAAACAAGAAAGTGATTTAACCCTTAAATTCAATAAGTTAGACCATGACTCACCTAATTGAAACAAAGCCAAAATATCCATTTGGAGACAAGTTTATTCAAATTCTTAATTATATTTTATATATATATATATATATATATATATATATTCAATTGCACCCTAATTAGTGTGTCAATTAGAACCCAAATAACCAAGTTGCTCAATTAGGACATCAACATTTTCTTCATCTCCTTCAAAATCAAAATTTTGACCTTCATTTAACAAATCTTCCCAAAAACCTTCACCATAAATTTCCTTATACTCATTTTGGCTCCCTTCTTGTTGTTCCTCTTCTTCATTTTCTTTTTCCAAATTCAAGATTTTTCCCCTAGTGGAATGATCTCCAAGTCCTTGAATGTGCATAGCAAGTGTGTCCAACTCCGACATCTTGAAATCAGACATATCTCCATATGTTTCTTGTTTCATATCAACAAATACCGAGGAGGCTGCAGCATCGTTCCCGTACCTTCCATAACCACCTCCATCATCACAATCTTCAACATTAACCACATTTCTTGTCCCTTGCTCGATCGGTCTTTGTCTCTTCTTGCTGAGCGCCTCTTCTATCTCCCTCCTCTTCTCCTTCTGCTCGACAAGCTGCTGGATAAAATCGGGATTCTGCATTGCCCGAGCGAGGAAGGTCATCATTTGTTCTTGTTTTGATTCCGTCTTCTTGAGCTTCTCTTCAACCGATGTGAGATACACTTTGGTGTTTTGTTGTTGTTGTCTCAGTCTCACTAACTCCATCATCAGCACTTGTTTGTCTCTTCTTAGGCTGTCCATCTCTCCATCTAGACCATACCTACCGACTTCTATGCAACAATTTTCTTGAGAACTTTGAGGTTGTTGCACTTGATTGGTACTGTTACTTGACTTTCTTCTCCTTATGTTCTTGAGGAGATGTTTTTGCCCTCGAAGAAACCCTTCATTTGCAAACTCCCATCGATCCGGATTCACCTTTCTGAAACCCTATTTACATAATTTTATGGTTAGATTCAATTTCACACTTGTCTTAATCAATTTTTCTTATATTACAAAATAAAAAATTGTATTTTATGCGACTATAGATTAGAAAGTTTCCATATAGTTATATTTCATTTGGTGTGTATATTATATAGAGAGAAAAACAAATTAGTTGCATATCATAATTACGGCCATATCAATAAAAAGTTGTAGAGACTTTTCCTTTGAGATTTCTAACAAAAAAGGTAGGAAATTTGTATAAACTCCGTTTCAAGATTTCAAGAGATCTCTATAAACAAAAAGAGAGAGACATACAGTACACAAACACAAGTGGGCTATACAATATTATAAGTCTCAAGATTTTTTCAGAGAACAGTGATCCCCACTTGCATTTATATATATACACTCACGAATCCTTCAAACAATCATATATATTATAATTACACTAATTAACCATTCTGATGATATCAAAAACACCAATCAAAAGCCAAGTCTCAAGAACTCGACTAAAAATTTGACTGCCTCATAGAGAAAAATCCACATAAATCAAAATTTGGCTCAATAGTTGTTGTCACTATTTGATTATGAGTTAGTAGATCTCCTCAGATTCGTTTGACACACAGAAACATATACATATATTTATACACACATATATATATATATATATTAAAGAATTATATAGAGATTATATTAAAACTTACATATGTGTTGAGCTGGCGGACAAAGCTAGAGAAGTTATTGTGCTTGAAGAATTTGGGGAGGAGAGTGATGGAAAAGGCCTGTGGATCCCAAACGATGAAGCTGTTATTGGTTTTGCTCCAAGACACTATTTGATTGGTTCTTGAATCTTCCACCAAATCATATGTCTTGGTCAGAAATGGAGGTGGCCCTGATTCATGGAGACCTTCTATTGGTTGTGGATAGCTCAATATTGTTGGATCATTTGTGGCTGCTGCAGCCATGGAGGATGAATAAAGGTATGAGTAAGAAGAAGAAGAAGAAGATGGTGGTGATGGAGAATCACTGAATCCTATAGGAAACTCCTCTTTTGTAAATCTATATGAAGGATCCATGGCTTCAATTTAGAAAGTTTATTAAATCTTTCACTGAATTTGAATTTGCAAGAGAGCAAAATGTGAATTGGATTAGAGAGAAATTGTTGGAACTTTGGAAATGTTGTAGAGAGAAAGAGAGATTGTGTCTATGGAGTTTTGGGGGTGTGAAGATGAAGTATATATGGAGAAAATATGAGAGGAAGAGGTAGAGACAAGGAAGCAAACAGGTTTATATTATATTACAATTTATAAACTTTTGATGATGGATTCCTTCCTCTTTTGTATATTTTTATATTTTTATATTTTTTATTTCCACTTTTTCTTTTACTATTATAAATATTATTATTTTTTTGTTTTTTTAATTTGCGCTTTGTCTTGTTGGCATTTATATAGTTTGACATGCTGGAGCTTAAAGCAAATCCTGAGATATTTTCTCTACTCCTTAATGAGTCACTTTTATGGTATTAGTCTAAGCAAAATATTATTATAGGCAAGACTTTGTTTAATAGCTTCTAATAAATATGTATTCGTGTTCTCTTGTAATTGGTCTAAAATATGTATCAGTGCATCTGTATTTACACCCGTCAAGATCCTTCTTTTTTTCCTCCAAAATATAACCTTTTCGCGAAAATCATTGAAAAGCGACTAGACAAATATTATAAAAAAAATCTGTAAACTTAATCGTGGTATGATTTTTGTTGTTAACTATAGTAAAGAGTCTAATGGATAAATTTGGATAAGTTTTGTTACTACTCCTTCTGTTTAGAAATAAGTAACGTTTTAGAATTAATTTTTTGTTTAAAATTAAATGACGTTTTAGATTTTGAAGGCAAATATTAGTTAATAGTTACAGTTTTTTCTTTTATTTATTAATATATTGACCAATGAAAAAATTGATAGATTATATTAATTAGAGGTAAAATATAAAATTTAATGGTTTTCTTAATATGTGTGAAATCATCTAAAATGACACTTATTTATAAACAGAAGGAGTATTAATTATTTTTGACATATTTTTGTTAAGATTACTTTGTTAATTAATATAAACACTTTTATCAACTACAATAGAAACAATATGTTTTTAAAAATACAACAAATCTATTTAGGAAATACTTTTACATAATTTTTCCTAAATTAAAAATTTTAAGATGGCTTTAATTTTTTTTAAAGAATGCCTTCTTAAAAAGTGGTTATGAACAATGTTTGTTTTTTGTATTATTAAAACCCAATGAATAAGCTTAAAATGTAGGATTACGTTTATTTTAGAACTTCTAAAGAATAAATAAGTTTGTTTGATCCATATTATTTATAAAAACTAATAGAACAAACATTTATATTAATTTACGGTTCATTTATCTCTTTGAATCCGCCATAAAAAAAACATAGTCCTTGTATTTTATCTCTTTCTAGATCACACTACAAAAAATCCATCTTCTATTCATTTCTTTCTAGAGTGGTCATGGATCATTCCTTCAAACGAATCCGCCATGCAAAAAGTTACAACTTCACTCCAAAATCCACTCTCATAAATTTAACACTCGTACCAGTCTTCATGTGGTTGAATTGTCTATCTTACATTCACCTATAATCAACATCCACATTTTTCTACAACAAATAAATTTAATCGTCCGGTGAATCTTAATAACCCATTTCAACACACACCCTTATCATGAATGTACTAATTCGTCACTATATACAAATTCGTGGGATCTAACACAACCATTTAATTACGATGATAATTGATAAATTAATACTCCAACAAAAAATTAATACCAAATTTTTTGTAAGTGTTTCTAATTGTGGTATCGTGGCATGTTATCAAGCGGGCAGCTTAACCATTCCAACCTGGAAAAACCCATAGGCTTAGACTAGACCGGATAATTATCATATTTGCTTTTGAATTAAATAATCTAAAACTCTTACTGTAATATTATATTAATAATTTAGAACGTGAATCTATATTATACTCTCTCTGTTTCACAATACATGATGTTAAGGATATTTTACACAAATTAAGAAAATAATCATTACTTTTTTAATATATATTATTTTCTCTTACCAAGAATTATTTTAATAATTATAAACCAATAGTAACATAATTCTTTTCAATCATTACATCTTGATATTTACAATTTATCAATAAAATAAAATAAAAAGATGAAAACATCAAACTTTCTGAAACAAGATAAAGTAGATAAAACATCATCTATTCTGAAAGAGAAGGAGTAGTAAAAGTTCAAAAGTACGCATCCATATGTAACACACGTAAGCTAAACCGCAAGCGCGTTTTGAGCGCATAAATGTACACATATATTCGATTTCTTATGTCTTTCATAAATATCTGTTTTTGAGGTTAAACAGGTGGAAATATCTTCAGGCTAAACAATATTATTATATTTTAGATCAGGCGAGTTATACAATCTAATAAACCCTACAGCTAAAATCTAAAATCTATTAACAAATTGGGAGCAACGAAAACCTACCAAAAAAATATAACGAGAAAATCAAATAGACAATGGATAAAGTGGATTCGTATAAAAATGTGGGTCCAAATTTTGGAAACCAAACACGTGGCAACAGCTAAATTCATAAACACGGTTTAGTTTTTTAATTAGGGGACAATAATACGCCATTATTGTTGTATTAGTGTATAGCATTATCGGCTTTTGAGGACTTTAAATCACTGAGAAATTGACACGACGCTTATGAGTGTATCTAAAGCATCCAAAATTAGCAGGCTACGTGTTGATTGTTGATTAGGTTAATTCATATTTTAAACGTATAATTATCTTTATGTGCTTACCTAAAACACGTGAAACCAAACGACGTCGACACGTGTCTATACACTTATATTATTTTATTCTTGATCTACTATTCGTTGATTTTGATGATTTCTCATAACATTGAAATGTTGACTCACTCTAAAAAGGGTTTGAAAAGTGTAAGATATTTATGTCCATTCTCCTGAAATTAGATATTTGTATGCACTTTATTGTTAAGATATTCAAAATATTTCATGTTCGCAGAACTCGAAATATATTTCTCATTAACTAATGGCCAAAATTCAAAAGCATGGTCCTTGTACGTTACAAGTATGAAATTATTAATTTAAAAGCTTGGTCCTTGACGTACATGACTTTTGTTTTATGATATACTAGTATGTTGAGATAATGAGATTATTTGTTCATATCATCAATTATTTAGAAAGAAATACATACGAGTGCATTTATTTAACTCAAATAGCTCAACAAATTTAAATCAACCGAAATAGAACTGCTAAATATTATTTCATGAAGCAAATACAAACTATAGTGAAATAAGTTTTATTTTGAAATTTTTATTTAGTGAGAACTGAGAATACATATTCTAATTGCACAAATTATCATTAATTGTTTGATTAAATTTAAGAACAACAAATTTTGTTCAACTTTTCGATAGACCAGATTAATTGAGAAATGAAATGAGTAAACACATAGTAAAATGTTTAAATTGTTTACTCAAAACACGTAGCAACTAACAGTAATACTATCTTAAGAAATTGAGTCTACACACTGTATGATCAATATACCACACGCAAACTAAATCCATTTGATTTTTTAAAAAAATCAGTGGGTTTTGTAACAAAGTCAAGAGCACGTATAACCCGAATTGAAATTGTAAGTATTAAAAGTGTATATAGGTGGCCAAGTATGAATGAAATTGCAGCTAGAAAATCCGAATTCTGCAACAAAAAAAAATCTTTATGCAACATGTAGAATAAATCTTTCAACCAAACTATCACCATTTGGTTAATGCAACAATGTACTTGTTATATTAAATATCTAAGAAACGATATTTTTCATCATCGTATTTTACTTCAACTTGAACAAATTTTATTTAAATTTGCTACACAATAGACGCCCAAAAAACACAATGGTACACATAGATGTTGGTGGATACAAGCTCAGTACTTACACCAACTAAGCTTGATCTACTTCATATTTTGCAGAGTATCTATAGATAGTTTACTGTATTGAAGTTGCAAGGGAAATTGTAGAAACAAGTGAGTTGGTGTCACTATATAATATTCATTTTGTTGATGATTTAGGATCGGAAAAAGTGAATTCTGGAAATTTTTATTTTTATTTTTATAATTCATATGTACAAGTTTCTTAATTTATAAGATTTCAAACATTTTTTTTTTGTCAACAAGATTTCAAACATCTAAAATTAGATAGTAGTGCAAACTATCTATATCATTTTCAAGTTTTCAACTAAAAGATACGCATTTATTTTGGGCTCAGGCCCATTTATATACTGTGGACCTAATTTCAAATTAATTGTAAGAAAACAACACATAAAATATAATCATTAGATCAACAATAATATCAGAAAGCCCTTCAAATATAAAATATCCAGAAAGCCTAACCTCAGCCCCCACATTAACTACTTAAACTATTTTTTTAATATAAAATATAATATTCAATTTTGATTTGTACATCCCTGACCCCTCTGTTTGAATTCTCTTTGGGTTTTTACTTTTTAGCATTCTATTCAGAACCTGATCGACAAAGAATGTAAAATAAGAATGAGATTTCACCTGAAATTATTCGTCCATTTAATGTATAATTTATAATGGTAGTCCAAATATACAGTATAGGGTCTTCTTCTAGCATAAATAGTAGTAGATTAGATAAAAACATTTATATGGAAAATCAAATTAAAAGAGCCCATGTGCAATTAAATGTGGAAGATCGATCTCCCTCGGTCTACTCCGAAGTGAATTTAATTAGTTTGTCTTTGTCTTTATTGGACTGTCGAATCTAATTGGTTGGAGTGTGGATCACACAATCATTTATACATATTTAGTCGTTTATTTCTAAAAAAAGATATATACACGATTGATCTATGTATACGGTATACAGTGATGTAAATTCTAAAATACCTTTTGGCGAAGCCGTTGTTTGTTCGTCTATTATATAGGTTCATTACAAAAGTATATATCGTATATAAAAATATCGACTACTTAATGTATTTAATCATCTAATATCTCAACCGGGAATGGGTATAATTAATATCTCCAAAATATCAGGATGTTATACAACACCAGGAAACAAATTGTATAAACTACTAAATAGTAAATATAACATTTCACACATTACTTTAAATTTGAAACGGTACACGTATAAACATTTGTGATTAATGATTATAATGGTCATGAGTTTTGGTCCACCCGAGTCAAATAGTAACTTTGAATTATATAGTTTGTGCCGACAAGCGAACCATATGCATGTGGCTTCAAATGTTTTAACTAGTTGGAGACGAATGATATAATGATTCAAGAGAATTGGGTTTATTCACACCCTCTCTTTCTCTCTATCTCTCTCTTTATTCATCATCACTCCTTTACATGTCTCTTTGACTTGGACCCATTTAATTACCACAAAATATTCCTTAACCTTAAAAAACAACAACTCTCTTCACCGGTTCTGGCTAATGGGCGTCGTCTTCCGTCGGCATCACCGTCGTTTCATCCCAACTCTCTACGTAATTGCTTTCCTTCTCTTTCTCTTCTCCTCCGCCGCCTCTCTTCACGGTTTCAGTAAGAACCCACTTCTAAACTCTTCATCTACTATCATATTATATACAGTATAGTTTAATATTTTTAAAAATCATGTGGATTATTATTTTTCTGTATGGTTATGGTCAGGATACGAAACCCAAATATTCCTTAAGCAAAATGCATACTCAACTAACCAAAAATGTTTTGTTGCTTAAAATAAAAAGAAGAAGGAGAAAAAGTGAAAATCCATTTTCTTTATTTTTTGTATATTTACTAGATTATGAATTAACCCTGTCGTTAAACTAGGTGGAGGGTTTGGGCAAGGGAGGAACGAAACAGCTGGGTCGGGTTTACCGAATCGGATCGTAGACCAGAAGCGGTTAGGCGGGCCTGGCTCGGCGCCTCCGAAGTGTAGATCCAAGTGCGGGAAATGTGAGCCGTGTAAAGCAGTTCACGTTCCAATTCAACCAGGTCTTATTATGCCATTGGAGTATTATCCTGAAGCTTGGCGTTGCAAGTGTGGCAACAAAATTTTCATGCCATAAAACCAGAAAACAGATCTTCATGACCTAACTTAATTCTTAAACAATTAGTGAGTTTTTTTTTATATAATCTTTTTCCAATTTTCTCGTGATTAATCTTCCTTGCTAATTGTTTTTTACTCGTTAATGTTACAAAAAAAAGTAGCTCATGTATGTAAAAAAGGACGATGACTATTGGGAAAAAAAAACAGAATTGTTAGCTGAATTCTCAAAAAATCTGATCAAATTTGACTCATTCAGATTTTAAGAAACTGGACTAAAAGTTATAATCTAATGATTTTGTATTGGTGGTGGTTATCTACGTATCTTCGTCCGGATTTAAATTTTGAATGTTTGTGTAATTGACAATTTTCCTTTTATAAATGTAGTTAGCTTTTAAGCAAATATTTTAATAAAAAGGTTTTAAGGTCATAGTAGGTTTAACAAAATGAAAAATATGATAGTTATTTGGATAAGTTTGCCCCTTATTTTCAGACAAACCCTCTAGTTTTATTAGTCTGCTTATGTGTTTGGACCCATAGGTTTTAATTGGTCTCTCGACACCCATTAGCCATTAGGCCATTACTTGTCGTGTGTAGATCAATCCATTATTTACTATTTACCAATAAGTATTATTTTATACCGTATTTGCACCTTTAGACCATCAGCAATGGTGTCTGTGGGAAGACACCCACTTTATTAAGTGTTGCCAAGTGTCGCGTCTTCATTCGTCGAAATATTATAATATTAATAAATTTAATATTAAACAAAATTGGAAAACACTCACGCGTTATTTGGAAGATACCCCGATGCTGATGTTCTTACACACGTATATGCTGCAGGGGTAGTTTTATAGGAAATAATTGAATAAATTGTAGTATGAAGTTTAATAAGACAAGATAGTTAGTCTAGACATTTATGGTTCCAAATTTTACCACTGATCAGCCGCAGATGTATGTACTGGCTCTTACATACAGTAATGTCCGAATTGCATGAAGTATATTCATTCGGAGAAAAGAAATGGTATAGCAATGGAGTGGTGTTAATATGTTACGTAATGCAATGGTCAATGATATTCCAAGTTGTGCACATAAACCAAGGCGCAGGCGTACGAAACACACGAATTGCTATTACAGTATTTATTTTCCAAGTCAAAGTCAGTTTTCTCACATGCACGCGGGGCCTCTTTCTACTATTTGTTCTTCACATATAAAAGTAATACATTTTTGAATCAAAAGAAAAGTAATACATTAAAATTGAACAGAAACAAAATTGAAAGGTTGTCGCAAAAATAATAATAATTTGAATGTATATGTATTGTCACTATTACTAAGTACAAAACTATACGTGTTTAAAAATTTATATATCGTTGTGTTTAGACAATAATTTAAATTTAACAAATTTTCACATTATATTAGTTATCAAAAACTAGTTTAGTTATAGAAAAATACGAAGTCAAAAGGTTCAAAATGTGAACTATATATACTAGTTGCTGTCCAAAAGAAAAGGTTATGGAGTATATTTAACGTGTTCCAGTCGTAGAGGTAACGTATTCCAGTAAAAATTTCTTTCTATCTATTTCGCCTCGACCTGACCAGGACCCGTTTTGGTTTAGTACTAAACATATTCATTAACCCGACTCGGGTCCATTTTGGTTGGTGGTCCTAAAGATACTCATCAACAGCTATTCCATTGTGAAGTTCATTTCGAAATCTAAAAAAGCATGGTAGCTCTGTCTATTTATCACAACTCTTCGTTTCACATCTAGTAACATATAACCATTTATTAATTACCATTAACAAAAGCATTGCATAGTGAACAACAAAAATAGTATTTGAAAACTAGATTAAGCCAAGACGTCCTAGGTCAAAAGACCACAAGATTCATTCATAATGCAGCATGCAAAATATGAATTAGACGAACAAACTGAAAACATAACAAACCAAACCAAAAAAGAAAACACTTCCGAGGTAATTAAGAGGTGAGATTGCCTTCAATCACCTTCAAACGCAAAGCCAATCCATTCTCATCCCACTTCCACATAGTTTCCCCAATTTCTTCCCCAGTCGGATCGCGAATAATGCTTTCTCCTCTTCCTCCCTTTGTGAATGAATATCCTGTTGATTCCATCTGACTCAAACTCAACACGTTTCTGTTGAGACTTGGAACAAAAAGCACATTCTTGATCATCATCTTCTTCTTCCTTTCCTTCATCGTAACCTTAACATCTCCTCTTCCTTCTACCATGATAACTCTTCCATCAACCAATCCAACCTTAGCTTTATGTGTTCTATCAAGACTTGTAAAATACTTCTCATATGGAGTCATGTGATTCGTAGCTTTGCCATATATCATCCAAATATCCTCATCATATGTTAAATCACCTAATCTTACCTCCGTCAAGAGTCCATAATTCACTACGATTTCGTCTTCTTCTTCCTTCGAAACATTGCAATCTTCTTGGTTGTGATCATTCTTGTAGCACACGTCACACCACTTCTCAGACTTGGACTTAAGCCTCAAGTTCTTTAATAGTTTAAGTATATCTTCTTCTGTTACCGATTCATATTCATGAATAAGAAAAAACTCAACAATACTCTTACAAGTCATATTATGAACATCAATCAACTCCTCCATCATTGAAGCTAAACCATCGTATGACCCTAAGAGGGATGCTAACACTTTCTTACAAATCTGATATTCAGATATTTCAACTTTCAAACGACGCAAATTTTCAACGATTTCCAAAACCCTATCGAATTCACAGATTCTTTTTCATCCATATTAACTTCTTCGAATTGCTTCTCTAATATTCTACGTAACGTCGCTTCTTCGTTACCTTTTTGAAGCAAATCCCAAACATCTTTGGCTGAAGAAGCTGAAAGAGTTTTCTTGAAAGCTGGATCTGTGAGAGAAGATTGCAAAATCTGAAGCGCGTTCATGTCTTTCACTGTGAGATCTCTCCATCTTGAAAGTTCTTGGGGTTGAATCGTCGTTGCTAACTCTGGAATCTTTGATGGATCGGGAGGGACTCCGTTTTCAACAACGTCCCATAGTCCTTTCTCGAGTAGTGTAGCTTTCGTGGTTTGAGCCCAGATTTTGTAGTTTAGGTCATCGGAGAAAGCGTCTTCTATATTCGCAGCCGCCATAGATGTAACCGTCAGGGTTTTAAAAAAAAAAAATTCAAGTGGAGAAAGCGAATAAACTTTTCTTTGACCCGATTACTTTTTTTGATAAGAGACCCGATCACTTTTCTATTTATATAGTCACATTATACCAAACCGTAGTCCTTTCAGGCTCGGTTCGGTTTAATGCAATGGGAGAATAATGTATTTATTTATCCAACTTGTATTGTATTGGGTGGGACAAGTATTCTTTCTACGTTCGAGATGCGGGTAAAATTAATATATGACTAGAGTCGGTACGGTGTATATTTTCTTAATAATTATAATAAATATTTATATTTTACAGTTTAATATTGTGTGTTCAATTTTTAAGATAATTTTTAATTTTTAGATTTTGTTCGTTTAGTTTTTATAACTAATTTTCTTTTAGATATGTAATTTTAACTTTATTAAATTATAAAGTGTTAGTGTTATTGGTTGTTTGATGTATATATCAATTTTAATATTTTGTGCACGTGAATGTTTTCTTAAACATTATAACAAATGCTTATATTTTATAGTTTAATATTTTTAAATTTTTAAATTTTTTTCGTTTAGTTTTTATAATTAATTTTTTTTCGTTATATGTAGTTTTAACTTCATTAAATTATTAAGTGTTAGTGTTGTTGATTATTTAACGTATATACCCATTTTAATATTTTATAAATCGTTCTTATGTCGAAGTATGTCCTGCTATATCCAACGGGTTGGCATACCAGCTTGCGGTTTTAATTTTTTATAATTTTAAATAATTTAAATATTTCAAAGAATTTAAATTAATAACTTTTTAAAAGAAAATTTTTAATATTCTCTTTTTGTAATTATTCTAAGTTTATATATATAAACTCTTAAAAAATTTAAATATATCACATATTATACTTTATCAACTATATATAATTATTAATATATATATATATATATCACTTATTTATTTTATTAGTAATTGATAGTTTGGAGATCTATCTGCCAATTCGCATACAAAAGTCTGCTAAATCCGCGGTTCACTATTATGTTATCTATATTATTCACTTTTTAATGGGCATAAAATAATTTGACCCCATGATGGATCTACTTAGACATAGCCTGCAGTTTTACAGGTCTGATTGACACTTCTATTGATATGAAACGTTGAACATTAAATTTTTTCTTATTGATTAAGTAACATATGTTTATTTTTAAAACCTATCTTATTTAAAATCTCTACAAAATATAAATATTTGTTACTTATAAATTTTTCTGCAAAAATACATCTGTAATTTTTCCACCTAAAATGTATTTGAATCAAAACATATGTTGAAAAAAATAAAATTTATTAATTCTATGCATTATATAATAATTTTAAAATAGGATCAAATAAAAGTGAAATGAGAATCATAATCATTTTTTCAATATATTGATTTAAATTAGGTAGATTGATTTTTGGCAATTTAAAATCAATGTTAGAATCTATAATATTGCTAATTTAATCTGTTTAGATTTTTGATTTGTTATTTAATTTAGTAGGTATGTTTGGAAACATGTTTAGTAATAATAGTAGTAGATTCATGTCCGCATGTCAATTATTTTGATATAAATTATAGTTTTTGGATTTTTAATGTTTATAAAAATTAAATTAATGGAAAAAATCCTAACTAAATGAAAACCAATATAATTATCAATCTTAAGTATAATTAATTTTTTCACCAAAACTAATCTGGTTTCTGAAAAAAAAATGACTCTGTAATTTTTTTTAACAAATTACAAATCCGTAATTTTCTGTCAAAATGAATACTTAGAAATTTTCCTCCAAAAATAGATATGTAATTTTTTGAAAAAATAGATTTGGGTCACAACATATGTAGAAAAAAAATAAACTTTTATTAATTAAATTCATTTAGTAATAATTCAAAATAATTTAAAAACAAGATCAAATAAAAATGAAATATGAATCATACTTATTTTTCTAATACATTGATTTAAATTAGGTAGAAAGATTTTAGATAAATTATAATCAATGTTAGTTTCCATAATATTGTTATTTTAATCTGTTTGGATACACATATAACATTAATCATTGTTTATTTATTTTAATATGAGTGTTTGAAAACACCCTCTTACATTGACTCTTTTTAATAGTGTAGTAGATTAAATTTAAATACACTTTCAAATTTGGTTAATTAACTAATAGAGAGTTATTGAATCGGTTCCGGTTCGGATATAATCGGGATGAGTACTTTTGTTAAAAGTGTTTAAATTTATCTTTTACATATGCCTAAGTTATTCATAATGTTTCTCGTAAAGTATTATGTTCATAATTTTTCATTTCACCAAAAATTGAGTTATATATATAATTTTCTGATCATGCTAAAAGTATCCGATTTCATATTAATTTAATTATATTTACATTTACAACAGATTCAAAACTACTGCTGATAAAAAACATACTTGGTTAACTTCAATTCACAAAGATTTGGGTGAGTGACTCGGGCATAACTAAGTGGAGATTGGAGGAGGCCAAATGTGTGAGGTCGTGGACAGTGTTTGAGCTGAGGTCATAAAAGCCAAACCCCGTCTCAAACCGTTGAAAGTAGACGGAATTAGGGTTCAGACCCTGATATTCTTTTGCAGAGACACAAAAAGCTTCGTTCTCGCCTAGAAAAATGCAAAGATGGCCAATGTCTTGTGTGTAGGAACCAATCCATTTCTCAGGGTATTGCCTAAACACCATAAATGCCTTGGTCTCGCAACTAGGTCTTGATATTGTTCCTTCCTTCATGCCCTCCATACACCTTTAAGGCACACATTAAAACTGATCAAAAACACATTCCGAAGTTTTAATTATGGACTTCTAACTTAAAACCAATTTGCAAATGAGTGGATTAAGCCTATATACTCAAGGTTCATATCCATCATCCGATGTTGGATATTTTCTTCACAAACTCATGTGTAATAATAGAAAGAGAATTACCAGAAAATTATGAAAGACTCGCCGGAAGGTGCCTCGACCAAGTACTGATTCCTTAAGACACATGACTCTTAAAATGGGAATCTTTGGTAAGAACTCACCGGAGGGAAGTCGGAACAAGTCTTTATTAGATCAGTTCCACTAATATTGGACGAAAGAAATAGAATCTCCGGTCTCTCTTAGAGTACATCACCTCTGAAGTGAAAAAACTCATAGGGGTCTCGATGTATGTCCACTCAGAATCACCAGGCCGACACAGACTTATAAATGGAGCATTCAACTTAGCAGCCACGACACAGTCTTATTCATCTGGGGAAGCTGAGAAAGCCACATTCCAAACTCGAGCTATTGAACCTCTGTAAATCTTCTCAACAGGAGGCAGTGATATTAAAACCTTACGTGAAGATGAAGCAAAAGGATTAAAAACATTGGTGAGATGAAGTTTGAGATCGTTAAGGTTCGACAGAGCCACCCATCCCTTCGACGACCCTACCTTTACCGACACATTTAGCTCCTTCCACAGAGTCTGCTTCGATATCTTCATCGTCTCTTGTTTACACGGATCCATAATATTTATATTGACCACTTTTTCACCGGAGGATTTCGCGAGGATCTCGTCTCTGAGCAACAGATACGGTCTCGCCGCCGTGGACAAGGACCGCTACTCACTAATTGATGACGATGAGAGGTGCTTAGAGATTCTCCGGCCGATGAGCTGAGACATCATTATTCTTGTTTTACCCAAACCTTTTCTCCCAAAATTCTTCCTTTAATTATAGACTAGTTAATTGCATTGATATGCTTCTTCTCTCTTTTTTCATCTTTAATTTTATTTTCGATATATAAAAACTTGATATTAGCTTTATCGTTTAGTTGCCTATCCTTATCAATCTACCGTTTGTAAATTTAAAATATAATAAGATTTTTTTAATATTAATTTTCTTTTTATTAAAACAAAACAAAATACTTTTTCTATCTTCTCATGCCATCTCGCAATTCTGTTTATTTAATTTGATTCAAAATAATAGTGTTATTCAACTTTACCATATTTATTAAAAAAACGGGAGTTAATAAAGAGAATGGTGAGCCGATAATTGACTAATTTACCAAAATACTAAATGGTTGGCATGCACTGTAGGCAAGTATGAAATCAGTTTAGAATTATTTTGTTTAAAATATATATATATATATATAATTTATATGGTGGATGTGGACATATGACATCAAATTATGTGTTATAAATCAAGCATACAATTATTTAGAGAGTATATAAAAGTTGGATACAGATACGTGGATGGAGTTTCAAACGGAAGGAGTATTAATGAATTTATCTTTTTTTTTTTGTTAAGATGATGTATCACAAGGATACAATTCACATATAATCCATATGATGTTCCAGTTCAAACTTTAAATGAGATACAAACAAATCAATATTTTGATGTTCCCAACATATAATGGAAAATGGACCAAGCAGATTATATATTAACCTTTTTTACAAAAACACTCAAAAGGAAAACAAAATTACAAAAACCAAGTTTTTTACAAAAACACTCAAAAGGAAAACAAAACAAAAGTTAAGCAGCCACCCTTAGATAGAGGGCCCATTTCATCTTATATAATAACTCTTAAAAACCCATAAACTTTCTCGAAGTTACAATTTGGCCCCATAAGTTAATTATCACCCACAAAAAAGTAGAACTCTTAAACTACTCCTTCATATCCTATATCTGTTGTTCCTCTCTGCAGCAATAGCAAGGAGCCTAGAGACACCTTGTGTCCACATTTCATACTCTCTCTGACTCTTGCACTCAAATTCTACAATCCCTCGCGGAACCGTCTTTAACCCAAAGTATCTCAAATCCTCTCCTCCTTCCAGCAAATGACGACCTGGCCAAGCTTGAACGTTTTTTATCACATCAACTACAACATCTGAAGTCATTTCCAAGAAGAAGAAAAGATTAGGAAAATAAAATATCAAGGGAGAATGTAACATAAAATCTTCATATTCATATTCACATTCAAAAGAAAGACAATGAAAAAAACAAAAGTTAAAGATGGAGTCTCCTTTTGTTGTGATCCTCTGATCACTTTAGCCCCAAAACCCTTTTGCTTTTCTTTTTTGCTTTTCTTCTCAAATCCCCAAGTTCAAAGTAGACCCACATCAAAGTTATTGAATTCTCATGATAGTATTAGTAATAGTGATAAAGCTAAACCTTTCACCTTTAGTTATGTCACATTATTACTATGAGAATATCAACAAATTATTTGTCTTTGAACTGATTAGAGTCTTAAATGAAGTTATGGAAGGATTTAGACCCAAACAAAACATAAAATGTTCCCGGTAACTTTTAATTAGCTATTGCCAATTGTATGGATAATAAGGGTAAATGTATCTTACTTTTGTTCTTCTTTGTGAAGGTTCTTCCAACATGCTTACTCTTCATCTTCAACATAACCTTCACGTTCAATAACCAAATCAAAACCATAAGAATGATACCGAGAAATGGTTTTAATCAGAAACTAAAGCAGATCACATGACATTTATCATTCATAAAATTGTTTTTTTTAATCATTATTTCTCTTCTTTTCTTGATCTCTGAAAGCTCTTTTTCATGTTCTTTTTTTGTATTCTTTTAACAATATCACACTCATGTAAGTGACATAAAAAGTTGTCACTGATCAGCCAATAATGTATATCTCTCTTAAATCTTCTTTTTACCTCTCATTAAAGTTCATCAGATCACTAATATCATTTCTCAAGAAAAAGATCACTGAAGTAAGAACCTTACTTGATTTAGTTTGTTTATGTAAACAGACACTATCTTCCAATGAAGATCACCTGCCAAAAAACCATAACATTAGTTTAAAAAAAAGAATCCAAAAAACAAACTCTCAGTTGAAACCAAAACAAGAGAAACACTAACCTTTGCGAGTGCGTTTAAGAAGTTGACAACCTCGAGCAAGCCATTCTCTATTGCAATGTCCCAAGAAATTATCTTCAGCTAGAAATTCGCCACTATGGCTACTGCTCGAGCTACCATTACTACCGTTACCGTTACTATTAACATTGCTACAACCTCCACGATTGATTGCTTTATCCATTGGTATAACTGAAGCAATGTTCCACACTTCCTTCATCGCCCTTGCCTTCAATGTAGCAACTCCTCTTAACGCTACACAAGAAAACATTCAACTTAAAAAAAAAAACATGTTTTCAAAACGTCAATGAACTGAGGAAGTGCAAAACTAGAGAGAACCTGTGGCTGCTCCAGCGGTTAACGTCATGATATCACCCGCGGAACGAACGTTGACTGCTGAGCTAACAACAGAAGCTAAATGATCTCTCTCAGCTCCCATCACCTCCGCTGCTTCCACGCATTGAGCAGCTACAAGTGTTGCAGCTGAAGCCACTGCCATATCCGTTTTAGCCATATTCTCATCTTTTCCACAGCTAGACGAAGCAGCAGTTGCAGCCGCGATTGCAGCCACCGCGGCTGCTACTCCCGCGACCGATACAGCAGCATGGATTTGAGCGTTTTGGGCTCTCGTCTCTTCTTTCTTTTTCTCCCTCCGATCTTTTAACCACCGGCCTACAGTCTTGGACTGTGTGGTTGTTGCCGTGATAGGTCCCGGAGTGATAGCCATTGAACGGAACTGAGAGTCGAAGTTGCTTGTGTTGTTGTTTGATCGGCAAAATTGCTGCATATGAAATTATAAAAAAATCAGATTCTGGATCATATTGAAGTCCACATTTCGGCTATTTAATTCACCATAAAACGGATAAAACAAATGAAGCAAATCTAATTAAGGAAGTTCTTGAAAGAGTGATGAACAAGAAAGCAAAATCTGAGTAAAGGTGATTGCTTTATATTAAAATACTTCAATTTAATAATAAAAACGTTTAAGATTATATGATCTCTAGTTAATGGTGATGAGATACAGACACAATTACTAAATTAATTAAACAATAATTATCTTATTTCATATCATTTGCTAGAGAGAATGTTTTTAACCTTAATGTCATTGTCTTCATGCGGCGAAATCGGAGGACTGTCGGAACCATTGAGAGGACCGCTGCTATGAGAAAGCCGACCAGATGTTCGTGGAGACACTTCCTGCTGCAAAGAAAACAAAATTAAAGTATCAAGCATTAAGAAGAAGACAAAGCAAGAACAGTGAAATTGTTAGCTTTTTGACTTCAAGAAAAATCCAAACTTTTGCGATTATGTATAGGGCCCATGAAAGTGAGAGTGGTTTAGGAAATCATATCGATTTTATTAAGGAAGATATATGATTACAAATTATTGCGCATGAAGTTCCAACTCACAGATAAAATTCATGATTAAATGATGCCGAAGAATAAAAATGTGATCTTTAGACTAAAATCGTAGTTTAACAATGAAATTGTAATGACCCATTTGGAAATTGAGTACACATAAGGTCAAATTTGTAGAAATTAAGAGAATCGGGACAAAAAAACAAAACAGAAAATTTTGACTTTTTGTTTGCAATGCTCTGTTTTTTTAAGAATTAATGATGGCGAAGAAATAAAAAAAATGTAATCTTTCAACAAAAATAGTACTTGAACAATGAAATTGTAATGACCCATTTGGAAATTTCGATGAAATTAAGTACACATAAGGTCAAAATTGTAGAAATTAAAGAGAATCAGGACAAAAAAAAACATAAATTTTTGGTCTTTTTCTGAAAAAATTCTCTGTTTTCAAGAAATAAGAGAAAGCGTTATAAAACAACTCACAGATTGTAACAAGATTTGATCCATGACCATCTGAGAAGTCTCCGAGGAAGCGAATGTAAAAGGGTTTCCGGAGACGAGTCCGTTCTCCTCCGTCTCTGTCTCACCGGCGGCGATGTGTTGTTCCTCTTCGAGTATGACAGTGTTGTCGCTTGAGGTTTTTGAGAGGAGATGTTGAGAAGGAGTGAGAGCTTTAGAGACCTCGTGAGCTGAGATGCTCCAAGAGCGAGAGAGAAACTCCATTGGCTCTAGCGGTGTCTCCGGTGGCCGGAAAACTGAGTCGGTTCGCCATGGTGCAAGCTCTGGTTTTTCCATTTTACAGAGAGAGAAACAGAGAGTTTTGGAGGTTTAATTGAAGAATGGAGGAGAAAAGATGTGACTGGCTGCGATTTATAGAGAGTGTGACAACGAGAGTAATATGTATCAGTCACACTGCTTTTTCTTCTGCTCTTTCAATGCTTTGCTTTATTTACTCTCTCTTTAAAAAGAAAATTTGTTATTTAAAAAGTATAATAAATAATGAGTTTTACAGTTAATTTAATTAAATCATATTTCAATTAATTTTCTTGTAAATCATTATGTAATATTTAATGTTTACCGTTAATTAACTAAATCATTTCGCAATTAAAAAAATAGAACGGAGGTTAGTATGTTTTTTTTTGTTTACTAAATTTGTATTAAACTTTTAAGATAAATGTTTCTGCCTCATCAAAATTTTATTTGTTAACATTAAAATAATATAAAAATGAATGGAAATTATTATTGAAGAAGGCTCTGACTTCTATCTTAAAAAGAGTGATAAATAGAAAGAAAAAAAAGAAAAAGAGAGAGACATAAATGAGAAAGGGGACTTGAGAGTGCTTCTCTTATGAGTGATGAGTGATGAGTGATGAGTGATGAGTGATGAGTGGCCTGCAAAATGTGGCAACTCATTATTGAAATATTGGCAGAGAAAGGTGTAACGAATTTCGATCATCCATCGATCTTTGTGAATATTAAATGAGTTGGGATATTATTTTTTGTAAGACCATGCTTTGGTTCAACGCTTTAAATACATATGTGGTTTATGATAGAGAATGAAATGATAGAAAACAAATATTATTTTGGTAAACTATACATGATTTTGTTTGATAAGCAAGTTCAAGAGTATAAATATACATTCATTGGTTAAAAACTAAAATGTTTAATAACTTCATAATTTACATAATGTTAGTTTGATATAAAATTTTTGTCATTAAATCAAATCCGGCGGATGAAAAATCTATAAAATCAAAATTTATACGTTAGACCTTGATTCTACAGTACAGACTAACAGATTTGGCGTTACATTATGACAAATGAAAAATATAATAATAATAAAAATGTGTTACAATATAACAAAAAAAGGTAAAGAAAAGCCTTACAGCTTGCAAACTAGGAATATATAAAAAAAAAGAGAAATTTTCTCTTGATATTTTTGATAAACAAATAAACCACAAAACGTAGACATAAATAACTAAACTGAATCTCACGAACCTTAATTATTATAATCCCTGAAGATGAATTAAGTTATTTAAGTATGCAAACTCATGAACAAAAAAAAAACACCACTGAACACATTGGCTTTTGTTTTGGTTCATCACACGGAAATAACATGATCCAATCTCACATGGCTCCGATCAAACGGCATAGGACGGTCCTACAATTCTGCTTCTGAACCGATCTGCTGATGAGTCTGGACCTAAGAGCTACAGAAAGAGTACGAGAGGACACGTGGTCAATAAAGAGTGGTGGTATAGGGTAGTCGACAAAAGGATATAACCTCAGCAGAATTTGTCTCATTTGGTTAGAGAGAGTCGAATTCTTGATGTGGATAATACTGATTGATATATGTACTTAACGATTTTATCATCTTAATTTTTCAATATCTTCTTTAGAAACTATACTAATATTTCTGTTGTTAACAAAAAACATTAAAAAAAAATACACTATATTTCTGTCACGAATCTGATATATTAACATTTTTTTTTTGTTAAAGCTGATATATTAACATAATAATATGTCTTATAAAAAATACAAAGGAAGCTCAGTTTTCAATTGAAAAGCCCAATATCTATAGTACAACCCAATCATAAACCACAATAAGAAGCCCATATACTTGAGGAGTCTTCAGAAACCTTCTGCATGCAGTAGTCGAGAGATCGAGAGAAGAGATTCAATAGTTTGTAAAATTTTAATATTGCTTTTTTCAATTATAAATTGGATGATAATTAACCAATATCTAATGGTGTTATCTCTGTCTATTTTGTCACTTTCTAGGTTTTTACCGTGTTTGTAAAACTCTGTTTCTTGATTTAAATTTTGACGAATGGGTTATGATGATTCTCTATCAGTAATCCATATTTGGTGGACTGATACAGACAACAAAAATTTCCTAACGCGCAAAAAAGGTTAAAAAAATTCTTAGTATATTAGTTTGAAACGTTGTAGTGACATTTTAAAATCCCCTTTAAATTTTAATAAAGTGTACAAAATTTACAAGTAACTCATTTTTCTTTCCACAACCAAACGGAGACAATATCAATATACACTTGTATTATCAATTATTGCGATCTCACTATGAATCTTTGGTAGTTAGTCGGCGATTGTCATATAAACGTTTGACCTTAGCCATATTGAACTCGATTTTGAAAAAATCTTAGGAACAACAGAAAAAAAGTAATCTCAAGTGGCCTGGAAAAATAACAAATAATCTAAATATATAATAGTCGCGCATACGTGTACAATACTATATTAATACGTATATATGGTAGTCAATTTTGTAGAATTTTTAGCTACACGCCAACCCTCAAAATAATTTCAGTGCATGAAACCTAAAAACATTACGATCCTCGGGTTATATATTATGTTAACGTAAATTAAATTAACTATATAACTTAAAAAAATCTGATATGGAGTTCTTAACATTAATCACAATATTAAAGACCCCTAGTCTTAATCTTAAAGATCAACAAGTTGTCTTACAATAAAAGTAAAGAAAGATGCAAGGGGGCGATTTTGTTTTTGTCCTCCCAATCCACAGTTTTCAACATTTGGTTTGTACGTATAACTTTCATGCTTTTTAGGAAAATTAATATTATAATTTGATAATAATAATCTAAAAAGTTTACTAAACCGTGTTTCCTGGTGGTAATTAACAAGTAACAACCATCCGATTAGACTACGTAATAATGAAACTATGAATTTATATATTACATGTGTATGATGGATCTTATTAACGGACCTAAAGTTTCGAAGAAAAAAATTGTTGCAGATCACCTACTTATGTTATATAATTAAGAGCCTATTTGTTAATTTTATACTACTTGTGTTCTGTTCAACTGTAACTGTACTACTAATACATGTAGCTCAAGTGTCTATATCTCAGTATTGTCATTGATGGTTGTGGTTATCCAGGACTAGGAGTTACAATATTTGTTGGCTTCAAATAATTTTTCAAACACGATTCTCTTTGATCTTACTTTCTATAAACCAGCTTTATTAGTTTCACGACACAAAAATTATGATAAAACAAGCCAAGCCAGATGTAACTAAGATCCACGGGGCCAGCAGCAATCAATGTGACCAAATTAATTTCTAGTTTTTCCCCAGGTTCGAAGGGACTCGTATCTTTGTAATATACATCCAGAAAACATTGATTTTTTTTTTTTAACAAACAGAAGAAAAAGGAATTTTACTTTATGTAAAATAGTTCCACTGTTTTATTTTTTCTTGGTTTGCCTTCGTTTTTTTTTTTTGGTAAAAGGCTTTCTAATCCTTTAGTTCGTTATAGGTTTTTTTTTTTTGTTGCTCAAATCACAAAGTTGACCAAATTTGAATTTAATGGTAACACATCAACAATACTAGTAATACATTTGTTTAATTATTTTTATAACTAGGACGATATATATAATTCTACAGATTGGATCAAACGTACAAATTTTGCGACAAGAACAAGTTGTAACAAAACTTTGCGACAAATCGATATAGTTTAATGACGAATTAAGTCATTATATCATTTATAACAAATTGGTGAATATTCATATATAATTAATTAGTGACAATCTAGTGATATTTTGCTACAATATGTGACAAAACAAAATTGTATTAATATAGATTGGAGCAAAGTTTGCTACGGATAGAATAATTGTAGCAAAACTTTACGACACATTAAGACAATTTAGGGACAAATAGTTAACTATCTAACTTCTTTAAAAAATCAGATATTGTTTGACCAAAATCGTTGTATTTCGGGTGAATTTTTTTTTGTTTACCTATAATATTGTTATTTAAAATAATAAATTTGGATATGTGTTATGTAACCCTCATATTTGACCATTGGAAGTGTTTATATTTTTATCCAATTTGATTTCTTATAGAAGTCAGATTGGTACAAGGATTAGACAATATTGTAAACTGTAGATGCATGATTAAGGATTAAAGAACACTCTTTGCTAATTCTCACCTTTCTCTACCTAACAAACGAAAGTCAAAATCAATATGCTCCCATTTCACCCATTATTTATATGTCCTTTTAAAAAAACAATATTACATTTGAAATAATCATACTTATAAAATATTAACACAACACACTAAAAATAAAGATTTGACTCTCTTGAAGAACCAGTCTCATCTACAATTATTTTTCCAAAATAAAAGTATAAATTAAAAAAGTGGTTAAACCCGATCGTATACATATATACATATACAACCTTTTCCAAACAAAACAAAAATCATCTCAAATCAAAAACTCTTTTATCACTCATCACTCAATGAGAGGAGAAACCTTCTTCTTCCAATGGCAGTTCTTAGCCTTTAGTTTCACCCTCTTTGTCCTCCTCCTTCCTCAAGCTTCCTCCACCTACGATACTCCTCCGATCAACCCATGCTACGCACATGATCCTTGGCTTCCTCCAATCACAAACCCAAGGCTCTTAAAAGCTTACGAAGCTCTTCAAGCTTGGAAACTCACCATAACTTCAGACCCCAACGGCTTCACTTCAAACTGGTGTGGTCCTCATGTTTGTAACTACACAGGCGTCTTCTGTGCGCCGGCTCCAGATAACCCTCATGTCTTAACCGTCGCTGGTATAGACTTAAACCGAGCCAATATTTCCGGTTATCTCCCGGTAGAACTCGGTCTCTTAACCGATCTTGCCTTAATCCATCTCAATTCAAACCGTTTCCATGGTCAACTTCCAAAAACTCTAACCCATCTCAAGATTCTCTATGAACTTGACGTCAGCAACAATAAACTCTGCGGTGAGTTTCCTTCCGTAATCTTCTCTATACCTTCCTTGAAGTTTGTCGACATTAGGTACAATGAGTTCGAAGGCGATGTTCCTAACCAACTCTTTGAACTAAACCTCGACGCTCTCTTCATCAACAACAACAAATTCCAGTTTAGGTTACCGGAGAACATCGGAAACTCTACGGTTTCGGTTCTTGTCTTGGCCAACAACGATCTCCAAAGTTCTTGCATACCTCCAAGTTTCTACAAAATGGGGAAAACGTTGCACGAAGTTATCATCACGAATTCAAAGCTATCCGGTTGTTTAAACCCGGATATCGGTTTGCTAAACCAGTTAACGGTTTTTGACGTGAGTTCCAACAACTTGGTTGGTTCGTTACCGGAGATGATGGGTGATATGAAGAGCTTAGAGCAGTTAAACGTTGCGCATAACAAATTCTCCGGCGACATTCCAGAGAGTATCTGCGAATTGCCGAAACTTGAGAACTTCACTTACTCGTATAACTTCTTCGAAGGTGCGCCACATGTTTGTCGGAGGATTCGGAAGACTGATGATCGTAAAAACTGTATACATTCGAGGCCAAAGCAACGCTCTGTCGCTGAATGCAAATCAGTTTCTTCTTATCCTGTTTATTGTGCCTCCTTCGGCTGCACTCCACCACCTCCTCCGCCTCCACCACCCCCACCACCATATATATATTCTTCGCCACCACCACCACCACCATATGTATACTCTTCGCCACCCCCACCACCACCATATGTATACTCTTCGCCACCACCACCACCACCATATGTATACTCTTCGCCACCACCACCACCACCATATGTATACTCTTCGCCACCACCACCACCACCATATGTATACTCTTCGCCGCCACCACCACCACCACCATATGTATATTCTTCTCCACCACCACCACCACCATATGTATACTCTTCGCCACCACCACCGCCAGCATATGTATATTCTTCGCCTCCACCACCGTCGGTGCATTACTAAGGCTTCTTTTTATTGTTTGGGTTGCGATTGTTGAAACTGTCACTAAATTGTTCTCGTTTTTTAGCTACCAAATAAAAAAATTGTTCTCGTTTAAAAAAAAAAAAAAAAATAATAAAACTGTTCTCGTTTCACTATTTATTTTCTTTACAATTAATTCTCAATATGTCGAATGAGCATTAACTCTTTGACTAATAAAAAATTTTAGTTAAATGAAAACTGACGAAGAAGATATGTGGAATTTTCCATTTACGGATATTCTTAGATTTTTATTTTAGTGATATTCTTAGACTTTAATATCATTTAGTTTCAAAAAAATTAAAACTTTAACAAAAAAAAATTAATAAATCAATTAAAAAGTGTATTCTTGTTGCGTTAAAAAAACAGCATATTCTTGTTATTCATAACATCTACAGTAGAGTCAGCAATAATTGAAATCACGGTAAAACTCAAAACTCTGATTTTTGTTTTTTTTTTTGAATATCAAAAAGTTCTAAACCGAAACTCCTAATTATTTAGGCTTGAAATTATATCATATAATATTAGTTTCGTTTCAAGCGTCGCTCGAACCAGCGACCTCTAAGCTTCGCCTAAAATAAAGATCGCTTAAAATCTTTACGAGTTGAGCTAACGACACTTGGTATAACTCTCATTTATCAAATCTTTTTTTCAGTTTTCACATTTCTATCAAATTGTGGATCTGTGGCACTTAGTTAAAGTACAATAGTAATACTAAATTAGTGGAATTAATTAACCATGTGCTTTCATTTTCATCTTAGAAGCAAATAAAATCTTATTTGGGAAAGGTGCCAATGGTTGACAAAAGTTTATAAACTGTATTTTTGGTGGAATCAGTAACCAACCATTTGAGTAGATTATAGAAAATTCATTTGCTACAACTGAAGACTAAATAACCAAATTAATTGTAGAAGAAATTACAAACGAGACTTCTTTATTGGGCCTTGGGATAAACATTTTGTGATTGGGTTGAGCTAAGCTCCAATATCTTACAAGGCTAATGAATAAAGCTGAAGATGTGTGTACGCCGTATTTATTTTGTTGTTTTCATTTTATGTGTGTATGTGGTGTGTGTACGCTTTTAATGAACATTTTTATATTTAAGTTCAATTCTATAGAAATATTCAAACTGAACCGAACCAGACATTTTCGATTTCAATTTGGTCCCCATTATACCCAAAAACAAAATAGCGAATCAAACCTACCAATATTATAAGAACAATAAAATATATTCATATATAACACCATCATAAATTCAATAGCTAAAAGATCCTCATTATATCCTATTTTAAGATTTTATTATGTCATAATTAAAAAATAACAATAATATTTGAAACTTTTTAGTGATACTTGTAAATCCCCTTAAAATTTTTATAGTGTATAAAAAGTTATAAGTATCTAATTTATTTTTTCCTCAACCAAGCGGCGACAATATCAATATACTTGTATTATCAATAGTCGCGTATACGTATCATGCATATATTCATACGTATATATGGAAGTCAAATTCTTCATATTTAGCTACACGCCAACTCTCAAAATAATTTCAGTGCATGAATGAAACCTAAAAACATTACGATCCTCAGGTGATTTAATCATTCAATCATGTGATTAAATTAATTATATAACTTGTTAAAATCTTTTGTGGAGTTCTTAACATATATCACGATATAAAGACCTTTAGTCTTAGAGACCAACAAGTTGTACAATTAAAGAAAAGAAAGATGTAAGGGAAAGATTTTGTTTTTTGTCCCAATCCAAAGTTTTCAATATTTGGTTTGTGCTTTCATGCTTTTAAGGAAAATTAATATTATAATTTGATAATAATGGACTAAAAAGATTACTAAACCGTGTTTCTGGTGGTAATTAACAAGTAACAACCATCCGATTATATTACAAAATGCGTCCTATGAAACTATGAATTTATATATTACATTTGTATGTGCTGGATCATGTTAACGGAGTACCTTAAGTTCCCAAGAAAAAAAAAAGGCAATTGTCGTAATAGACCTACTTATTATATACTGTTAAGAGCCTATTTGTTAATTTTATCTTCGCGTACTGTTTAACTGTACTACTAACACATGTAGCTCAAGAGTTCATATCCCAATATTGTCATTAATGGTTGTTATTCAGGAGTTACAATATTTTTGGCTTTACATAATTTTTCAAACACGACTTACTTTATCTTATAACTAGCACAATATATAAAAGCACCAGTTTTCAATTGTGTTTCGTGTGAATTTGTTTTTGGTTACCTATAAGGCTATAATATTGTTATTTTAAATTATAAATTAGGATATGTGTTTATACTATAACCCTCATATTTGACCATTGGAATTTTGAAGTGTTTATACTTTTAACCAATTTGATTTCTTAAAGAAGTCAGATTGGTATGGATAATACAGGGAATAGACAATTTAAACTGTATATGCATGATTAAGGATCAAAGAACATTCTTTGCTAATTCTGACCTTTCTCTACCGAACCAACTAAAGTCAAAATCAATGCTCCACTGTCACCCATTACTTATATATGTCCTTTTAAATAAACAATATTACATTTGAATTAATCATCCTTGTAAAATAATAATAAAACACACTAAAAATAAACATTGACTCTTCAAGAACCATTCTCATGATCTCTCATCTACAATTATTTGTCCTAAATCAAAGTATAAATTTTCAAAAGAAAGTGGTTACACCAGTTCGTATACATATACAACCTTATAGTCATCTCATTTCCAAAAACACACAAACACCATCTCAAAAACTCTCTCATCATCACTCATGAGAGGAGAAACCTTCTTCTTCCAATGGCGTTTCTTAGCCTTTGGTTTCACCCTCCTTCTTCCTCAAGCTTTCTCCACTTACAATTATCCTCCGATCAACCCGTGCTACGCACATGATCCTTGGCTTCCTCCGATCACAAACCCAAGGCTCTTAAAAGCTTATGCAGCTTTACAAGCTTGGAAATACACCATAACTTCAGACCCAAACGGCTTCACTTCAAACTGGTGTGGTCCTAATGTTTGTAACTACACAGGCGTCTTCTGTGCACCGGCTCTAGATAACCCTTATGTCTTAACCGTCGCTGGTATAGACTTAAACCGGGCCAATATTGCTGGTTATCTCCCGGTAGAACTCGGTCTCTTAACCGATCTTGCCTTATTCCATCTCAATTCAAACCGTTTCCAAGGTCAACTTCCCAAAACTTTAAACTGTCTCAAGCTTCTCCATGAACTTGACGTCAGCAACAATAAACTCTCCGGCGAGTTTCCTTCCGTAATCTTCTCTTTGCCTTCTTTGAAATTTCTCGATATTAGGTTTAACGAGTTCCAAGGCGATGTTCCTAACCAACTCTTTGACCTAAACCTCGACGCTCTCTTCATTAACGACAACAAGTTCCAGTTTAGGTTACCGGAGAACATCGGAAACTCTCCGGTTTCAGTTCTTGTCTTGGCTAACAACGATCTCAGAGGATCTTGTGTACCTCCGAGTTTCTACAAAATGGGGAAAACGTTGCACGAGGTTATTCTCACGAATTCAAAGCTAACCGGTTGTTTAAACCGGGAAATCGGTTTGCTAAACCAGTTGACGGTTTTTGACGTGAGTATCAACAACTTGGTGGGTTCTTTGCCGGAGACGATAGGTGATATGAAGAGCTTAGAGCAGTTGAATGTTGCGCATAACAAATTCTCCGGCTACATTCCGGAGAGTATCTGCCGATTGCCGAGACTTGAGAACTTCACTTACTCGTATAACTTCTTCTCCGGCGAGCCACCGGTTTGTCTGAGGCTTCAAGAGTTTGATGATCGTAAAAACTGTATACCCTTTAGGCCAATGCAACGGTCTCTTGATGAATGCAGATCTTTTTCTTCTTATCCAATTAATTGTGCTTCCTTCGGCTGCTCACCACCTAGTCCACCACCGCCACCACCACCACCATATGTATATCCTTCGCCGCCACCACCACCACCGTATGTATATCCTTCGCCGCCACCACCGCCAACATATGTATATCATTCGCCGCCACCACCGCCAGCATATGTGTATCCTCCACCGCCATGTACTGATCTACCAACGCCGGTGCATTACTAATGCTTGTTTTGACCGTATGAGATGCGATAGTTGAAACTGCCATCTGTTTGGTGATTGTGTTACGTTACACTAAATTTTATTTTCTTTAAAATTAATTCTCAAAATGTTGAATGAGCATTAATTATTGTTTGAATAATAAAAAAAAATTAGTTAAATGAAAACTGACGGAAGATATGTGTAATTTGGCCCATGACGGAGTATCATTTAGTTTCAAAAATAAATTAAACTAAATGATAAGTTTATGTAAAACAATGTATTAATTAATTCTTGTTATTCAAAACATCTACAGAAGACTCGGCAATAACTGAAATCGCGTAATTTTCAAAAAATAAAAATAAAAAAATAACTGAAATCGCGGTAAAACTCAAAACCCTTGATTTTATCAATTCAGATGCTAAATTCTTAACTCATCATGAGTTTTCCAATCATGAGTTTTCCAAATATATCATGATTTATTTTCTCACATTTCCATTAACGTTGTGGGCCTGTGGCATTTAATTAAAATTAGATGGAATTAATTAACCATGTGCTTTCATTTCCATCTTACAAGCAAATAAAATCATATTTGGGAAACGTGCCAATGGTTGACAAAAGTTTGTAAACCGTGTTTCTGGTGGAACTAGTAACAACCATTTGAGTAGATTAAAGAAAATTCATTTGCTACAACTCTAGCTAAATAACCAAATTAATTCTAGAAGAAATTACAAACGAGACTTCTTTATTGGGCTTGGGATAAACAAATTATTATTGGTTTGGGCTAAGCTACGTGAAGCCCAATAATCCAGCTAAGCACCTTGGTATTAATTCATTATGTAATAAATTAAGGAAATTAATTTGTTACATTCATACGTATTTAGAACGCACGATATATATCAACATCAAGTTTGTGGATTGGCTTCTAAGAATGACATGGCATGGTATTAATTTTACTAACATGGCATGTTTAACATTTTATGGCAATCAAACAACGATAGATCTATCATTGTTTTAAGCATATCTACTACACTATTAAAAAAGAGTTAATCTAAGAGAGTGTTTCCAAACACTCATATTAAAATAAATAAACCAGGATTAATGTTATATGTGTATCCAAACAGATTAAAACAACAATATTATGAAAACTAATATTGATTATAATTTATCTAAAATCTTTCTACCTAATTTAAATTAATGTATTAGAAAAATAAGTATGATTCACATTTCACTTTTATTTGATCTTATTTTCAAATTATTTTGAATTATTACATAATGAATTTAATTAATAAAAGTTTATTTTTTTCTACATATATTGTGACTCAAATCTATTTTTTTCAGAAAATTAATTAACGGCCGGAAAGCTGGTTTGCATGGAGGAGGACGTCCATGGATTGACCTGGAGTGATCATTAAGTAATCTGATTCGAATTTTTTTAAGTAAAGACCGTCTTTGGCGACAAGGTTAAGGTGTGGTTTGAAATTGCAAAGAATAGTTCTTCGTCCATCACGGCGTTGATTATCCGGAGAAGATATTGGCGGCCATGCACCACTGTCATTGTGAATGTATCTGTTTCGTAATTACAAAGAAAAATATGAACTTCTGATTTAGAGCATGGGTATAGAAAACCCGGTTGACCGTTTATGGTAAATGCGTCAGAGATGGCTGGTTCACCTCCAGTTTTATTTGGATTTGTTGGTTTTTACTTCTACTACACTGTTAAAAAAAATCAATCTAATAGAGTATTTCCAAACATCTATTACACTATTAAAAAAGAGTCGATCTAAGAGTGAAATGTGAGTCATACTTTTTTCTACATATGTTGTGACTCAAATCTATTTTTTTCATAAAATTACTTATCCATTTTTTGCAGAAAAATTTTTAAGTATTCATTTTGACGAAAAATTACGGATTTGCAATTTGTTCAAAAAATTACAGAGTTGATTTTTTTTCCAAGAACCAGATTAGTTTTGGTAGAAAAATTAATTATACTTAATATTGACAATTATATTGGTTTTCGTTTAGTTAGGATTTTTTTTTCAATTAATTTAATTTTTATAAACATTAAAGAATCCAAAAACTATAATTTATATCAAAATAATTGACATGCGGGCATGAATCTTCTACTATTATTACTAAACTTGTTTCCAAACATACCTACTAAATTATATAACAAATCAAAAATTCAAACAGATTAAATTAGCAATATTATAAAAATTAACATTGATTTTAAATTTCTAAAAACAAAACTACCTAATTTAAATCAATATATTAGAAAAATGATTATGATTCTCATTTCACTTTTGTTTGATCCTATTTTAAAATTATTATATAATGCATAGAATTAATAAATTTTATTTTTTTCAACATATGTTCTGATTCAAATACATTTTAGGTGAAAAAATTACAGATGCATTTTTTGCAGAAAAATTTATAAGTAACAAATATTTCTATTTTGTAGAAATTTCAAATAAGATATATTTTAAAAATAAATATATATTACTTAATCAATAAGAAAAAGTTAATGTTCAACGTTCCATATCAATAGAAGTGTCAATCAGGCCTGTAAAATTGTATGCTAGGTCTAAGTAGATCCATCATGGGGTAAAATTTGATTTATGCCCATTAAAAAGCGAATAATATGGATAATCTAATAGTGGACCGCCGATTTATCAGATTTTTTTTGCGAATTGGCATATAGATCCTCAAACTACCAATTTTTAATAAAACAAATAAGCGATATATATATATATTAATAAGTATATATAGTTGATAAAATATAATATGTGAAATATTTAAAATTTTTAAGAGTTTATATATATAAACTTAGAATATTTACAAAAAAAGAATATTAAAAATATTTCTTTTAAAAATTTATTAATTTAATTTCTTTAAAATATTTAAATTATTTAAAATTATAAAAAATTAGAATCGTGGGCCGGTATGCCAACCCGTTGGATGTAGCAGGACAGACTTCGACATAAGAACGATTTATAAAATATGAAAATGGGTATATACATTAAAAATCAATAACACTAACACTTAATAATTTAATGAAGTTAAAACTACATATAACGAAAAAAATTAATTATAAAAATTAAACGAAAAAATCTAAAAATCTAAAAATTATCTGCAAAATTGTACACAAAATATTAAACTGTAAAATAGAAACATTTGCTATAAAATTTAAGAAAACATTCACATGCACAAAAGATTAAAATTGATATATACGTCAAACAACCAACAACACTAACACTTTATAATTTAATAAAATTGAAATTACATATCTAAAAGAAAATTAGTTATAAAAACTAAACCAACAAAATCTAAAAATTAAAAATTATCTTAAAAATTGAACACATAATATTAAACTATAAAATATAAATATTTATTATAATTATTAAGAAAATATTGACCCGCGGTGTACTGCGGGTACAGACTCTAATGACGAATTATTTTGTATTTTAGATATTAAAGTTCAGTTATATATGTCGTTGAAAAAAAGAATATTCAGGCTTTGTTAATAAGAAGAATTATAAACAATAAATTTTTTAATTACACCCTATTTATTTCTTTCACTTAATCTCCAAAGACGTAAATTGGACTTTTTAATGCTATTTTGAAATACTAAAGGTATTGTTCTTTTGTCTAATTCGTAACGAATTGACGAGTAATATCTGTTTAGCCAATATATGCATAAATTAGAATATTACTATATAAGCAAATCTATTGCCATTGTTTTCAGGAACAACATGTTACTGTTTATTTTTAAGAAACGGTTTCCACCATTGAAACATGATGGACGGGTTATCATTATGCGATGAAAGTTCACTTTGTAATTAAAGTAACGGAGAAAAGCTAGAATAATCTTAATTAGTATTTTAATTGTTAATTTAACTTTGAAAAATTAAAGTTAAATGAATTTTTTTATCACATAAATACCTTTGAAATCATGTGTTAGGAAAAACATAATTACAAGAGTGTCATTATTAATTAATGCTATATCAGATTTATTTTCGAAAAATGCTTCATATTTATGATATTGCTACTGCTGACTAAAAAATCTGCTAATTAAATATGCGGTTATATGTTATTGTAGATTTATTTGAATGACAGATTTTAATTTGTACTGCAGATTTATATTGCAGATTTTATTTTTTTCCACAGAGTTACATATGTTAGTGGTGATAGAGTTTTGAATTCATGGCAGAGTTTTTTTTCTCACTGCAGATTTTTAAATTCATTGTAGATTTATTTTCTGAGATCGATCGTGAGGCAGCAGATTTTTCCTTTTATTTACCATGAAACAATCTCTACCGTAGATTTTATTTTTTGCCGTAGTTTTTAAATGGTAGAGTTTTTTTTCTCGCAGATTTTATTTTTTAGTTGTAGCAGAGTCATGTTGCATATAGTAGTGGCCGTAGATTTTTTTAACAAAAATTAATTGCTATATTACCCTTTTAGTTACTGCAGATTTGAATCCAGTTACAGTAGATTTATGAAATTCCAAAAAAATAGTTATGGTAGATTTTTCAACTTCTTTTACCGCATACAATTTTCTAACTAAAATAACCTTTTCACTTGCCGTAGACTTCCTGTGGCAGATTTGTGGTAAACATGTTACCGCAAATTTTTTACAGCAGACTTGTTATAATGAGGTAGCGGTTTGTCTTAATTTTTTCTTAATTAATGATGAAATTAAAAGAAACATTTCCAAAATAATGCTAAATTCCATCACGATTTATAGGGTTTTTAATCAGCCGCTTTCCTCTTCTTCCATAATCATTCACTCAGTTTCACCTTCATTCCCAAGTACATGAATTTTTATCTTATCCTTTCTCTATTTACTTAGATATACATGATATCTAAGCCTCTTATTGATTCTCTCCACGAATCCATAATAAAATGGTTGTTGTAGACAATTTCAAAATTTGTTAGCTTAATCAAAGTTGGAAACTATTAGACTTTGTGTGGAAGTTAAGGAGAGACATTTTGATGAATCTAAGGAAGTTGATGAAGAAGCATTTGTGGCTTATGATAATGATTAGAAAACACCAAAGGGCTGAAGACAACGATGATAATGATAACAATATTGGCGACAATAGTGATAATGAAGACAATGATGATGAAAGCAGATTTGATTATTGTGATGACTCGGATGGAACTGATTTAGATGATACATTTTTTTGCAAATATGGGATGCCACCAGAAGAGGAAGAGGAGCAAGCCAATGACCAAAAGAAGGAAGAAAGTAAATCAATGATTTTCATACATCAACCTAATGATCTTCCTGATTTTGAGAATTTTGAGATGGCTTCCATTAATGTAGCTGTTGGACAATGTTATGCAACCAAAGAGCATTTGGAAACAAGGTTGAAGATCATAACAGTATTAGAGAATTTTGATTTTTGTGTGAGTTATTCAACACCAAAGCTACTGACTGTCAAGTGTTGGGTTAAAAGATATACTTGGAGACTACGAGCAGCACCAAAAGAAGTTTACCTACAGTTTCATGTTCGTATGTATGTTGTTGAACATTCATGTTCGGTTACAATGCGGTCTGCATCTTCACGATAAGTAACTCATGAGATACTTGGCGTGTTATACAAAGATTATGTCGGTGGGATCGGACCAACTGTTAAGCCGATGCATGTTACCGAAGCCCTTACTAAATGATTTAAGATCAAAGTATTTAACACAGCTATTATTTTCTAGTTTATTTGCAGTTTGAAATTGTCATAGTATTTGAACGCTTTGAATTTTATTTTGCTAGATGAATTATTGGAAGACTTATCAAATATTTTGACATGCCAGAGAACTGGTTAGAGGTTCTCATGAGAGTGGGTATGACCAGCTGCCTGCTTATTTATATATGATACGCAGAACAAACAACGAGACACTTACGCGACTTGAAGTTGATGAGAGTCAAATGTTCAAATACATGTTTTTGGCATTTGGTGCAAGTATTACTGGATTTCCATTCATGAGAAAAATGGTGGTGGTTGATGGTACTTTCTTATAAGGAAAATACAAATGTACACTTCTTACCGCAATGACTTAAGATGGTAATTTTTAGATATTTTCTATAGCTTTTGCTGTAGTTAATACTGAAAATGATGAATCATGAGAATGATTTTTCAAGCAATTAAGCTATGTGATCCCAGATTATAAAAAAAACTTGCAATTGTGTCTGATAGACACAAATAAATTGGTAAAACAATTTGGACAGTCTATCCCAAATCTAGTCAAAGAATATGTATGTACCATCTTTACAAAAATATTCTGGTTCGATTCAAAGGTCGAGAAGCGTTTGAGTTGGTGAAGAAGGCTGCCAATGCTTTTACACTTCATGAATTTTAAAAAATATTTGATCAGATTAAAGTGTTGAATCCATCACTTCATAATTATCTACAACTAGATGATTTAAGACTGTTGACAATTACACATGTTCTTGGTGATAGGTATAACATTATTACTAGCAACATTAGTGAGTCGATAAATAATGTTATCTCCCATTCTAGGAGTCTGCCTATTGTACAACTCTTAGTTGATGTGAGGTCCATGATGACAAGATGGTTTTCAGAATGAATGTATGATACATTTAAAATGAAAATAACTCTTACATGTGGAGTGAAAAACATACTAGCGGTAAATAATCTATTTTATTGTACTTAAATGTATTTTTTTATGTCGACTGAATTGTAACTATATTTTTTTTTTTGCAGAGCCGAATTGACTATTCTAAAGTTGTTACTGTAGAAGATATTGATACTCATCAGGTACAAGTTACAAGGGGATCATCTGTACATGTGGTTAATTTGAAGGAGAAAAAATGTACATGTCGTCAGTTTGACTTGGAGAAAATACCGTGTGATCACGCAATTGTTGCGTGTGAGATGAGAAAAATCTCACCAGTTTTTTGTATAACTCCTATGTAAATGCAATATTCCCAAAAGATTTTACTACACTCCTACCTGAAATTGTTGCAACTCAAGTCTGCTATCCACCTATCGTTAAACAACAACTAGGGAGACCAAACAAGTTAAGGATTAAATCTGCTTTAGAAGTTGATATGGAGAAAAAAAGGCCAAAGAAGCAACACACATGTGAAAACTATAACGTAGCTGGTCATAACCGTAGAACATGTACTTCGTAAACCAAATTTTGCTTGTCTACAATTTGTTTTTGGTTTGGATACTTATATCTATGAAATGGTGTTTCATATGTTTTTTTAGTGTGTAGTCTATTATGTAAACTGTGTAATTGAGATAAATTAGGCTTCTTACGGAGTACACAAGAGAGACAATATCTGCTGTAGTAATAGAAAATATTTGCAGCCACAATGAAGAAATCTGCGGTAACTGATAATGAAATGTGCGGCAACTGATGAAGAAATGTACAACAACTGGTTAAAAAATCTGCGGTAAATGATGTGGAAATCTGCGACAACTGTATTAGATATCTGCGGTAACTAACTCTAAAATTCAACATAGTTAAGTTTCAAACATCACCAATATAAGGTACTACATCATGTGATTAAGAAGTCTAAAAAAACAAGTGGTGAGAGTGCAAACAAATGTCACTAAGAAACAAAACCAAACAATCAAAATTATTAGAGTTCTTCAATATCATCTTCATCCAAAAGGTGAGGGATACCAACATCTTCACGGCGACAATCAAGAATCCAAAGTCTCTCTACCCCCACGTGATTTTCAACAAATATCTCTGAAGCAAGCTTCACTCGAATATCCTGAATGATCTTGTCGCTTAAGCCATCAAATGATCGTCTCAATGCTAAGCACTCAATGTATTTTAAAAAATACACACCACAATCTCCAAGATCTTCATTGATGGAGACATTATCAAGCACTCTTCTCACATCCATCATTGCACAAGTCTTCTTGCGCTGCGTATCAAGGATATACTCATTTAGTATTGCTGGGATCATCTTTCGGATAGGGCGAACATCTTGAAGTACTTTTGTGTCGTCCTTTGGTCGGAAGCTATCATAAATAAAGATCGTGTTCTTTTTCAAGCCGATATCCAGAGCAACCCAATGATTATCTCCCACAAATAAATATGCATACAAGTGATCAATATCAATAAATCACTTCTTGTTTGTCACCAATGGCGATACACCGCTAAAGTTGTCCTTATATTTTTCCTCAAATACAAACTTCTTCTAATCAGCAATGTAGTCCTTGTAGTTCCTCACCATATTATTGATGAAGCAAGCATCCAAGAAGGCTATCCGCTGACTATAGAAAGGGCTAATATCACGCATGTGTCTGTTACGGAACATAGTCATCGCCACAGCAATGTGCTAGCACAAAGAAGAGATATCCATTAAGAACAATATAAAAATATAACTACCAAATCATCATATACAATTACAAATTGCACAATAACTAACCCTAATAGTGAGCCAGCCATAATCTTTTTCTACCCATTCACTCCTCGGAGTAATAAGCGACAAGTAGAATTGCCAATCTTTCTCTTTTGTTTTGCGAGGTACTCCCCTGCAAGACAAATTTTAAACACTAATTCTAAACTTGTTAAAGGATGATATGTAAAAGTTACAACAATATTGATTACTTACTCATCAATCTTCAAGAATTCTTGTAGTTCGTCATGTAGATTTGCATCAACAGCTTCTAGTGGATCGTACTGAACAGGAGAGACATCAATGCATTTCATGATTCTCTTCACTGTAGAGTTACCAACAAATAGGTATTTATGAGAACCCGCCAACTTGATATCATGTTTTGGCTTTGGAGTCGCCCCAGCCTTATTAGCCTCCTTATCTTTGGATTCTTCAGAATTAGATGTCTAAACTTTCTTCTTCTTCTCCTCTTCATCTGTCTTCTCCACTTTCACAACAATTTTTTTCGTAACATCTTTTTTCGCCATTACATGCTGTTTCTCTTTCTCACATTTCTTCTCAACTTTCTTCTCTTTCTTGTCTGCTTGGTTTCCTTTATTCTCTTTCTTTTCAGCTAGCTTTTCTATCATCTCGCTCTTCTTTTTGGTCACTTTATTCACCACTCTTGTACTAGGAAACTCATTGTTGGATGTTTCATTCACTTCTACCATCCATGACTGTAAACAAACAAAATACATAGATACTCATTCTCTTTTCTCTAATATGAATGTAAACAATGATCATGTTTTTTTTAAAAAGTATGTACACTTATAGGAGTTTCACTTGTCGCATCATCTACTAATTTTTTGGCTGACTCCACATCGTTCTTTGCTTGAGCATTATCAGATTTAGTTCCGACATCATGAAAATATTTTTTCATCATTGCAAACATGCTAGTGAATTCCTTTTCTTGATCCCTATTTCTCTCAGTTGCTCTTACTCTCTTTCCTAAATGAGCCATCATATATTTCATATAATCAAAACCACCAGTCAAGTGCACCACCATATTATACATTCCCATCATGTCAACGGCTTTATCGTTAGGCTCCAACAAAATAAAAACAATAAAAATTGATAGAGATTCAATAACCTAAAAATATAGAATTACTAATAAAAATTAAGCAGAAAATAAAGATATAAATCAAACAACATAATAAAAATTATATCTTAATTTAATTTAATTTTTTTTACGACAAAAACAAAATCAACATATAAATCAAGCAGCAAATTAAAATATAAATCAAGTATAAAATAAAGATATAATTTCTCTGTTAATTCATTAAGCCACATCCACTCGTCTTTTCTATCTCATTTAAATGAAGCATCAAACGTTCAGGTTAAAAACCAAAACAAAAACCAGAAAATAAAACAGGTTCAATAAACATATACAAATATTCAAAAACCAGAAAATAAAACAGGCTCAATAAACATCAAATAAAGATATAAATGAATAAGCAAATTAAACAGATTATAAGTTGAAGCAATTAGCTTTAAAAAAAAAGATCAACATACCTCTACATGCTCCTTCCCATTCGTCTTCTTCTTCTTCGTAGATGTTTCAGCATCATCAGCAAACACTTTCCGTTTTTTCTTACTCGCATCTTCAGACCAAGCGTTGGCACACAACTTACCACTCATGATATCTTCAACTAAGTTTAAAAGTAATTGATCAATCTTGTCCCATTTACTCCACATTGGGAAAATATCCGAAACTGCTACATCTATCATATGCTTCACCCGCACCTGCATTGTATAATAAAGAGTTAGCCAACATATTAGTTTCAAAATAATGTACTAAATAAACTGAACAAATGACTTACTTTTCTATGCTTAGCTTTCTCCTCGGTTATGAATTGATCAAAACTAATCGTTCTACGTCCAGATGCCCAATTCATATGTGGAATGAAACGACCACACCTTTTTTTTTTTAAACCAGAAATATAATTAAACATTTATAACACAATCCAGCAAACACATAAAAGACTACGAAGGTCAACAGTTCTACCGGTTCTAGCAATCCTACGAAAGCTACAAACAAAACTATCGGGTCCTAATCATTCCCTTTTCACTGCCTCGATTCCACGATCACGTCTTATCTTTACATGCATCGACAAAAGTGATGCATCAACATTTGGTGAACCAAACGCTGAGTGAGATTGATCCTCCAAACAACAGGCTATCAAAAAGCACCAAGCAATTTTCAATAACCAAGTCAACACAAATAATTAGTTAACACCAATTAAAAAAATTCCTACAACAAAATAGCAATTCCAAACCAAGAAAAGCTAAACAACAGCAGAAATAGTAAACACACTTGCACAGCATGAATAATACCCACTTTCACAGCATGAATAGTAAACACGCTTTCACAGCATGAATAGTAAACACGCTTTCACAGCATGAATAGTAAACATGCTTTCACAGCATGAATAGTACCCACTTTCACAGCATGAATAATACCCACTTTCACAGCATGAATAGTAAACACGTTTTCACAATATGAATAGTACCCACTTTCACAACATGAATAGTAAACACGCTTTCACAGCATGAATAGTATCCACTTTCACAGTATGAATAGTAAACACGTTTTCACAGCATGAATAGTATCCACTTTCATATCATGAATAGTATCCACTTTCATATCATGAATAGTATCCACTTTCACATCATGAATAGTAAACATACTTTCACAGCATAAATAGTAAACATACTTTCAAAGCATGAATAGTAAACACACTTTCACAGAATGAATAGTAAACACACTTTCACAGCATGAATAGTATTCCACAGCATGAATAGTAAAAACACTTTCACATCATGAATAATATTTCATAGCATGAATAGTATTCCATAGCATAAATAGTATTTTATAGCATGAATAGTATTTCACAACACACAAAAATTCATAACCACCAAAATCAAGCATAAGAAATCACCATCAAAGTTTAACAAGGCACAACAAGCACAAACCATAGTTTTCTAACCACCACAAACTTAGCAAACACTAGCTAAAGCTTCACAATGACTCTTGAAAATTCACCAAGGCTCACAAAAATCACAATCATCAAATCAAGCATAGATTCTCACAATCAAAGCTCAATAAAGCACCACAAGCATGAAACCAATGTTCTCTAAACATCACAAGCATAGAAACACCCCCAAGGCTTCACCAAAAATTGGAAACCAACAAAAAGAAATCAAACTCCCCAAGCCCCCACACAAGCTTAAATGATAACCTTTGGTCCCAACTCACCTTAGATAGGATGAATCTAGCCAGGATGGACTCCTCCAAGCTCAAGAAGACCACACCTGCTCCCCAAAAACCACGCCCCAACCCACTCTTTTCCAAGCTTCCCAAGCTTCACAAACTCTTGATCCTTCAAGATCCAAGCTCACCACAACCTTTCTCTCTTCTCCAAGCTCTCTCTCTTTCTAGCGCAACAAGCTCAAGAAACTCTCCCCCCCTCACACAAATGGCGAGCTCAAGCTTAAGAAGAAGAAGGAGGAAGCAAACTTGGTTTTAACTTTTAAAGTGAGAAAACCCCCAAAACTTTCGAACCGATTTATGACACTTCCGGAACAAATCTAAATTAATTATTTTAACCCCATAATTAATTTCTCGAAACTTGTCTAAAGTTCACAAACTCGAAAGAATTTCTCAATTAATTAAATAAATAAATTAATTTCCGGGACGCGGACGTTACATGGAACTTCATCGAGATCATCTTCATTTTCCTTCACCCTTCTCTTCCCATAAGTTTCTCCTATACCCATGACATGCTTATACATCCAAGTTAATAAAACTTAAACATGTCCTTGAAGCGAGTAAGATTTTTCTGACAACTTTATAAGCTTGATCGAAGTAATCAAGTTCTGAAACGATACTCTACCCCACAGATGCTTCTCAAAAGTCTTTTTGTCTAGAATTCTCTTGGCTGTCTCCAATGATATTCTAGATCCTCTATGAATACCAAGTACCACAACAGAAAGGAAACATAATTGTGCTATCATGATCCTTTTATCAAAATGCCAAAGATGGCTTTTAGCCATCACCTTCACCAATTCGTCATATGTAGGCCTTGTTGTAGTAGATATTCCCATCTCCATCCAAAACTCTTCGTGCCTAAGAGTACATACATTAGATGCTCGGATTGGATCACAATTGAGACCGGTAAAAGCTGCAAACTCGTGCAGAGAAAACCTGACATGTTGATCATCAAGTAAGGATCAAATCTCACGCGCTAAAAGCTGGTTAACCAAGAAGTAGTAAGCTCTATTAGCAGCCCAAGTGAACTCGAGATCAGAAAACTTGGCAATGACACCAATGAAAAAAGTCAACAAATAAGTCCACACATCATCTTCTAATTCATGTCGTACTTTGGACAAGTTGACCATAGCGGAATAGTGATTCATGCTATGGTTTTGTATTGGAGATTTCCCTGCTTTATACCGTCGAGGAGGATACTGCCTGACAACACTTGAAGAAGCCAATCCTATATATATCAAACAAAAGAAACAGTTAGTCACAGAACAAAATATATGCGATAACACATATTATTTGTAATAATAATATGCGATAGCACACAAATTTGATTGCTAAAACTCTGCAATGACAAAAAAACCATCACAACAAAATCTGCAATAACAGTAGAACAACAATAATCTACGATGACACATGAATCGAAAAATCATAAACCTGCAATCACAAACCAAACAAACGTAACCACCTCACATATACAAATATACTATAACACTGATTGAAAATAATATGAAAATATGCAGTCAATAAAAATCAAAGCTGGAAATTAAAAAAAAAACAATTGAACAGAGCACTACCAGAATCAAAAATTTTGATGCCGGAATTTGAAGGAGGAGGCGGTGGTTGTGGTGGCTTTGGTTGAGAGTTACCGGAATTTTCCATATTCTAGCAAGGAAATCCAATTTAGAGAATTATATTTGAAGATCTGAAAACAAAAACTTCAATTAGAAACAAAGCAACAATCAATTGTAGATTAACATTAAGTGAGGAGATGGGGAAAGATCTAAGTCGTTACCAATGAGGGGAGCATAAAACCGGCATCTCAGGCGAACTCACGGTGAGCCCCACGGTGAGGCCACGACAAGCAGTAGAGGCGAAGAGGGTTTGAAGAGGAAGTTATGGGTTTGTAGATTTCGTTAAGGAGACAAGTTAGAGGAGCAACAACCAACTGAGGAGGCATAACGACGGTGACGAAACCAAGGCGAACCCATGGGACGGAGACGGCAAATCGGAAATGACAATGGTGGTTCTGGTTTTACTTGCAGCGGTGAAAGAGATTTTGTGAAACAAAATTTCTTTTGTCGTGACCTAATTTAAAAAGAGAATAAGATATTTGACTTATTTTATTGGAATTTTATTTTACACATAATTGTTTAAATTGTTTTCCTAAAATTTAAAAATTAAATTTCCTTTTTTTAATTATAATGGCATTCTTGAGTTTATTGTATTTTTACACTAGATTAATGTTATAAAGCTATTTTGAAGAAGTTAGTCTAGTAATTAATATCAAGACTAGAGTTAGTTTGGTGTATTTTCACTTAATGTATAATTGGAAACATTATATAAATTAACCTTTGCTTATTTGATCGGCTACTCCTTATGGATTAATTAAGAATATATCAAAAGCAAATACACGTGAACAACACGAACTATAGAGTTCTTCAACGTGTCTCTTTTTATAGTGGCGCGATTTTTTTTTTGTATATAAAAATAGTACGTTATAAATAACTAATATACAGGAAAAATAATTAATAGGTTGAAAATTACATTCTAAATTATTATCGAAATGTTAATATTTAAAAAGAGATGTCGGTTACATTTTCTGATGAGTACTTTCTTCCTTTTTTTTTTTGTCAACTTCTCTAATTTATGATTTGTTATACGCACTAATTTTAACGCTATATTAAAGAAAAATATTTCAAATAGAAAAGAAAGGTACTTATATTTTCTTAAAAGGGTTGATTTCCATGATTATTATTGCCATGTTAATGTATAAAGAAATATCGGTTAGAATCTTCTTTTTACCAAAAGTAATTATTTATTGTATGCATCAATTTTAATTATGCTATTTCCGAACATATCTCATGGGGTCACAAGGTGTGGAATGATTGTACTCTTTCCAAATTTATTCCAAATTTATAAAATAACAAACAATATTTTAGTAGAAATCTTTTCATGGATCCAATCAAGAGGGATTCTAGTAAACGTTATAGAAGACTTTATTTTAACTTTTTTAAACTTCAGTAATTAAGATGTAAAATCAAAATTTGGACGAATTTCTATATCAATCAAATAAAATTAAAAATTAAAAAAGCCCTAACCGACCATATTCCCAAACCTCTGTAATGTGTATTATACTTAAGTATGAATCAAATTAAGTTTAATAACCAATTACACTAACATCTATGTAAAACTAAAAGTTTACACGGCCTAAACAAAGAAATCTCCACCAAAATAATACCTTCCTAAAAATACAAATTAAACTATAGTATTTTCTTATATTTATGTAGATATTTTGATTTTTTTTTGTACAGTCAAAATCAGCAGAAGTAGGACAGGTTAAAGGACCTACCTTTTGTAAAAACCAAGAAAAACATGAATTTTGAGCAAAGGGTAGATTTGTCATTTTCGTTCATGATTCAGATCTAATTTTCAACCTACATTAATGCCACCTAATTTTGCACAAATCACTAGACAGACAAAAACTAATCCACTATTACAGAAGGCAGTAAACAAAAACAATAGAAAATTTGTTTTCGTAGAGAAAATAATTTGACGATATCTAATGTATATTTATACTAGTTTTTAGTAACTTTGAAATTTGAAAAATAATATCAACATTTGACACAATCCCCAAATCTCCGATTAGATCAACAACAATTGTTTGTTAAAATACCAAAAATTCAAAAATAAACGAGTTTTACGAGGGGGATATAACTCACAACGACCGTATCATTTTCACTTAATTGCATTGATTAGACCAATTAATAAAAATACCATACCCGTTGAAGTCAGTTTCTGACCCTAATCAATTCTCCATTCAACGTTGCATTTTCCAAAACAAATCACATTATTAAGCTAACAAAAGCAAAAAAAAGGGTAAGATAAGAATTTAATATAAAAACAAATAAAAAGGTAAAAAGAAGAAACAAAAAAATTACTTTGTTGTGCGTCAAATCATTCTCATCTTTTAGTTTTGTCGCAAAAAAAGAGTTCCAAATCTCAAAGAATATAATTGGAGACAGAGAGAGAGAAAGAGAAGAGCTGTTTGAGTGTGAACTTAGAGAAGACAATGAGATGACTTTCACTATCATTCTGCAGCCATTCTCTTAGTAATTTCTTCGGTATGTTTCCTTCTCTAATGAATAATCATCTCTCTGGTCTCACATTTCTCATATCAGAATTTGTTTTTCTTTTTCTTTTGCTTATATGTGTTGGTCTGACACTTCACTTGCAATAATACTTTGAGTTCTTCGTTGTTTGGTTTGGTCTCATTTCTGATTTTTACATTTGGATCCAATCTACTTAACAAGTCTCTGATTTTTCTTGAAGAAAGACTCATTTTTTACTGTTTCTGTAAGTACCCATTTGGTATTTTCTGGTGAATTTGATCTGAGAAAAAAGAACTTGACAAGTTTGACATTTTTTGGTCCTTCTTTGGTGTCTCTTGATCCACTTTCTTCTAAAGCCTGAGTTAGATTTTTTACTCTTTCGAGTAGTGTTACTAAATTCTTTGTTATTTGATTTGATATGATTTTGTGTGATTAGAACTGCCTTCAGTGATACATTGTAATTAAATCTGACAAACATTTTGATTTTTTGTTGATTTCTTGATTTCTCAGGGTTTATATGTACATTATTATTAAGTGATCTCTTGATTTAGTATTTAGACTAAATACTCACTGTATAGAGATTGTTCATATCTGTTGTGTTGGAAATAAATTTTGGGTTCCTTTCTCTGAAGATTACTGTTTCTTTTTTTTCACCAGGAGGATTCAGTATTTATCCTTTAAGACCAGAACAAGTTAGAGATCTATCCTTTGACATAAATCCAAAGGTTTGTTAGCTTTAACAACATTGTTGTAATGCTTCCTCTAAATTGAGTCTATTGTAGAATTGCTTATAATTGGGCATTGTTTCAATTTTTGTAGGTGACAAGCCTGACACAGAGAGATCAAACAACTCTTCAGTTTGATTAAGAAGTAGAGATTGATTCTGGCCTGGAATCCTTACTTTGGACTTGACCACCCTTGGGTGAAGTCTAGACCACTCTTTGTGTTTCTCGCAGCCGGTGTGATGGCTACTGTCTTGCACTCTGAGTCCAGGCGGTTATATTCTTGGTGGTGGGATAGTCACATCCCCAAAAACTCTAAATGGATTCAACAGAATCTTTCAGGTACATCTCTTTGTATTCAGACATAAGGTTGGTCTTTCTTTGTGTTGTTTACGGTTATATAACGGTAAAATGGATTGGATTTTTCATGATGTAGATATGGATTCCAAAGTGAAGGCAATGATCAAACTGATCGAAGAAGATGCGGATTCTTTTGCAAGAAGGGCAGAGATGTATTATAAGAAACGTCCTGAGCTGATGAAACTGGTGGAAGAGTTTTATAGAGCTTATCGTGCGTTAGCAGAGAGATACGATCATGCGACTGTGGAGCTTCGCCACGCGCATAAAACCATGGCTGAAGCTTTTCCTAACCAAGTGCAGCCTTTTGATATGACTGAGGATTCTGCTTCTTCTTCTTGTTCTGAGCCACGTACGCCTGAGAAAATGCCTCCTGGAATCCAACCGTTTTATGATTCTGAAGACTTGCAAAAGGACGGTGCCACGAGTAAAAGAGGGTTAAGTCAGCTAACTGAGTTCTTAGGAAGTTCTGAAACAGAAGTTGAAAGCTTGAAGAGAACATTGGTTGAGCTTGGAGCTGAGAAGGAGGCTTTGAATCTTCAGTTTCAGTTGAGCTTGAATAAATTATCAAGACTGGAGAAAGATCTTGAGGATGCTCAGAAGGATGTTAATGGGCTTGATGAACGTGCTAGCAAAGCTGAGATTGAGACTAAGATACTTGCAGAAGCTCTTGCAAAGCTTGAATCCAAGAGAGATGCTGCGCTTCTTCGGTATAACCAATCTATGGAGAAGATAGTGGAACTGGAGGAATCATTTTCTCATGCACAAGAAGAAGTTAAGGGGCTTACCAACCAAGCAGCTAGAGCAGAAACAGACGCGCAGAGTCTGAAGCAAGAGTGTAGTAGATTGCTTTCTGAGAAAGAGGCTGGCTTAGGTCAATACAATCGTTGCCTTGAGATGATATCTACTCTAGAGAAGAAGGTTAGAGAGGCTGAGGAGAATGCTCAAATGTTTAGTAATCAGTCTGCAAAAGCAGAAGATGAGATTAAAGCATTGAGATATGAACTTGTTAAGGTAAATGAAGTGAAGGACGGTTTGAGTCTTCGGTATCAGCAGTGTTTGGAAACTATATCTAAGCTAGAGAGAGAAGTTTCTCTTGCTCAACAAAATGCAAAAAGACTGAGTAGTGAAGTTCTTGCTGGAGCTGCAAAACTGAAGACTGTAGAAGACCAGTGTACTCTTTTGGAGAGATCAAATGAAACTTTAAAGCTAGAAGCAGATGGTCTAACGCACAAATTAGCAGCTAAGGATCAAGAACTTTTCCAGAAGCAAAACGAGCTTGAAAAGTTTCAAGCATTAATCCAAGATGAGCATTCTCGGTTCTTAGATATCGAAGCCAGCCTTAAGAGTTTGCAAAGTTTGCATTCTCAGTGCCAAGAGGAACAAAAGGTTCTCACTTCAGAATTTCAAAGCAGAGTTGACATGTTGAAGGACTTGGAGACTCGTAATCTTAAGTTGGAAGGCGACATCAGCTCAGTTAAAGAAGAAAACCAAAACATAAGCCAACTAAATGATTCTTCTATGATCTCCCTGCAGACTCAGAAATGTGAGATTTCTATCTTGAAAGATATAAAAGAAAAACTCGAGGAAGAAGTTGCAAAACATATTAACCAAAGCAGTGCAGTTCAAGAAGAGATCTGTCGTCTGAAGGATGAAATTGACAGCTTGAACAGGAGGTATCAATTAATAATGGAGCAAGTGAAACTCGCGGGATTGGATCCTGAAACTCTTGCCTGTTCTGTGAGGAAACTACAAGATGAGAACTCGAAGTTGACTGAGTTGTGCAACAACCAGAGAGATGATAAAGATGCTCTTACTGAAAAGCTGCATGAAATGGATAATATTCTAAGGAAGAACGTTGCTCTAGAGAAGTTGCTTCTGGAATCAAACACCAAACTAGATGGTTCTAGGGAGAAGACAAAGGATCTGCAAGAAAGATGTGAGTCTTTACAAGGAGAGAAATCTGAGTTTATTGCTGAGAGAGCTAACTTGCTTTCTCAATTGCAAATCATGACTGAGAATATGCACAAGCTCTTGGAGAAGAACTCGTTATTGGAGAAAACTCTTTCTGGTGCAAACATTGAGCTTCAAGGTGTAAGGGAGAAATCAAAATGCTTTGAAGAGTTCTTCCAGTTGCTCAAAAACGATAAGGCCGAGCTTATAAAGGAAAGAGAATCTCTTATCTCTCAGTTAAATGCAGTTAAGGAGAAGCTAGGAGTTTTGGAGAAGAAGTACACTGAATTGGAAGGAAGATATGCTGATTTACAAAAGGACAAACAGTTCAAGAATCTTCAAGTGGAAGAGTTACGAGTCTCACTTGCCACTGAGAAGCAAGAGCGTGCTAGTTACGAAAGATCGACTGATTCAAGATTGGCAGAACTTCAGAATAATGTGAGCTTTCTTCGAGAAGAGTGTCGCTCCAGGAAAAAAGAGTTTGAGGAAGAGCTTGACAAAGCTGTAAATGCTCAAGTCGAGATCTTCATCTTGAAAAAGTTTATAGAAGACTTGGAGCAGAAGAACTTTTCTCTTTTGATTGAGTGTCAAAAATATGCTGAGGAATCAACATTTTCAGAGAAACTCATTGCGGAGCTGGAAAGCGAGAATCTTGAGCAACAGATGGAAGCGGAGTTCTTGGTGCGTGAGATTGATAACTTCAGGAGTGCAATCTATCAAGTGTTTAAGGCACTTCAACTTGAAGCAGATTGTAAGATAGTTGACCAGAAGGTTGCTAAAGAGAGAGTTCCCGTTTCACGTGTCTTGGGTGAGATTGATGAACTAAAGAGTTCACTCTCTAGCGCTGAATATGAGACGCAACGACTTGTAATTGAGAACTCTGTGCTCTTATCTCTACTTGGACCGTTCCAAACAGATGGCATGAAGGTAGAATCAGAAAAACTTAATGTAGAGAAAGATCTTGAGATGATAGTACACAGCTATGGATTGCTGAAAAAGGACAAGCTCGAGCTATTGGAAATGAGCCGGCAGTTGAAATCAGATCTGATCGACAGAGAGCAGCAGGAGCTAGAGCTAAGAGCTGAACTACAAACTGAGCATTTAAAGTTTGAGAGTTTGCATGAGTCATACATGGCTTTGCATCAAGATTACTCAAATGCTCTCGACGAAAACAAAACTATGCTCCTGAAATTCTCAGAACTTAAAGGTGAGATGTGTCTACTTGAGGAAGAGAATGGCACAATTCTTCAAGAAGCTATTGCCTTTAACAACATGTGTGTGGTTTACCAGTCCTTTTGGTCTGAAAAGGCGGTGCAGGTTGAAGCTTTTGCTGAAAGTTTGACTAGTTTACAAGACATTAATAGTGGCCTGAAGCAGAAGGTTGAGACACTAGAGGAGAAGTTAAAAGGCAATGAGGTGGATAGTGAGGAGCTTAATAGCAAGCTGGAAAAGTTACAAGAAAGCCTCGAAGAAGCCAATGAGCTAAATGATCTCTTAGAACATCAAATTTCAGGTAAGGAGGAAATCTTGAGACAGAAGGCGATGGGGCTCCTAGAAGCTGAAGAGATGCTCAAGGCTACACATATTGCAAATGCTGAACTGTGTGAAGCAGTTGAAGAGCTGAGGAAAGACAGTAAAGAATCGAGGAAACTGAGGGGAAATTTAGAGAGACGGATTACTGAGCTGTGTGACCTTAGTGGGAGACAGGATAAAGAGATTAAAAAGCTTAGCAATATGAAAGAGAATTTGGAGTCAGAAGTAGAAATGTTACACAAGGAAGTTCAAGAACATAGAGTTCGAGAAGAGTTCTTGAG